>CM054943.1:20869438-20909704 GCA_029168755.2 Tillandsia fasciculata
AAAGAAGGCTATGTAAGCCGTCACATGGGATGACACTTCCACTTCCGATGAGTCATCTTCCAGTGATAAGGATAACAACGCCACAACATTCATGGCGTCCACAACTTCACCTTTTGTGTGTTTTTCAGCGACTTCCTCTGGTTCATTATCCATCTCATCTTTGAATGAAAAAACTGCAACGAATGATGAATCGAGCGATTCCAAAGGTGAAGACTTTGCTTTTGCCTACCATAAATTATTAAAGGATTCTAAAAAATTGGCAAAGCATAATAAGAGTTTGAGAAGAAGGTTGTGGGATCTTGAAGAACAAGTTAAAAAGGCAACTTCTCCCTCGAACGCTCTTGAAGAGGAAAGGGATAGTTTGGTCAAAATAAATATTTTCCTTCAAGAGAAGAATGAGCATTTCGAGAATGAACATATCAAATTGGTGGATAAAGCTAATTACTTCTTGAAGCTCCACTCCGAGGCTCAACAAGAAAAATTGGAGATGACGAAAACCATATTCCAACTTAAGGAAAATTTGAAGCGATTCTCTTCTGGAAGGAGCAAGTTGGATAAATTGCTTGGTCTTGGTCAATCGAATCGTTTGGGTCTTGGATACGTTCGAACTGGTGAGGATCCAAGTTCGAGTAAGACGGTTTTTGTGCCCTAGTCGGTTTCTCCTCCTCCGACGAAAATCATCGCATCCAACGTTAACATGTCTACCTCAATTCGGTCAGAATCAAATCCTTTCAAGGTATGTTTTCGTTGTGGTTTTGCAGGGCACATAAGACCAAATTGCAACTTTTGAGTCAAGCGGACAAATCAAGCAAGACTTGCAACAACTACCAACAAGTTCGTCCACCAGAAATTTTGCAAGAACCATCCAAAGGTGAAGAACAATGGTAGTACACCCCACAAGACGATGTCATCATGGATTCCAAAGAAAAGTGATCAACCGAACAAGACGCGTTCACCAAGGAGACCAATGTCACGATCATTACCGACATATTCCAAAACTAGTAAGGTTTGGGTGCGTAAAGGTGAACTCTTCCCTTGTCTTGTCGTACACACATGACTACATGCATATGACAATTCGTCTTGGTATCTAGATAGTGGATGTTCCCGTCACATGACTGGTGATAAAAACTATTTCCAATCTTCAGAGAAAACCTCTGGAGGACTTGTAGTTTTCGGAGATGGTCGATCTTCTAAAATAATTGGAAAAGGAACAATCACTATTCCAGAAGGCCCGATTTTGAACAATATTTTATTTGTTGAAGGCCTTAAGACTAACCTCATAAGCATTAGTCGATTGTGTGATAATAATTTTTCAGTTAATTTCTCTTCCGTTGAATGTATTGTAACTAACAAAAACCATTCATTCTTTTTGAAAGGGGTTAGGTCACAAAATAGCTGCTATGTAGTTCCAAATAAATTTTCTGAAAATTATACCTAGTGTCACTTGATAATGAACACTTTGGCATGAAAGACTAGGTCACATAAATTTTAAGGAACTATCTAGAATATCAAACAAAGACATAGTTAGAGGTGTTCCTAAATTGAACTTCAAAGAAAATCTTGTGTGTGGTGGTTGTCAAAAGGGAAAGCAAATTAGATCCATTCATAAGAATTTGAACTATGTAGGAACAAAACTGTCACGCCCCGGCGTCGAAACTGCGACCCGGGCTCGCCAACAGATTCGCCGCCCATACGGGAAGCCCCGTATAGACGAAGCGACTAACCTGCAAAAGATCTACTATACTATACAGATGTCAGAGCTGAAAGTAAAACTGCTGGAAATAAAACTATATACAAACCAAGAACTCACCAAAATACAAAAATCTCTCGAGCAGTAAAATAAATACAACTCTATACCTCACAACAAAGTTCTCTCAACATGAACTCTCAAAAGTAATAAGGGTACATCTACTCTCAGGGCGACGACTGGTAGGGATCTAGCTCGCGACTCCCTTACCTCGATCAGAAGAAGCAACAACAGGAGCAACTGGAATAGGAGTAGAAGTCCCTGTGGGAAAAGACACCACGACGGGTGTGAGAACTACGTCCTAAGTAGTTCTCAGTGGGTGCCGCCAACAAGCCCGACGGTTTGCCCACTAAGTCTACTAGAGGCAAACAGTAACAAATGCAGTGCTGAAGGAAAAGCAGGTAAAGTAAACTCTACAGCTACAATGTCTCTATCTAGATGATCAAAAGTGGGACAGAAAGAACATGATGCTACAACTAGCCCTCGACTCAAATCACCCAATCTAAACTGACTGCCTCAACGGGTCCAGTCAAACCTGCGCCTACCTACGGCCGTTACATCCCGGAGGACCGGACTTACGTAGGATGTCTGTGACTGCCACTAACTGGCCCAGCCAGAGGGACTGCGTCCGTAACTGCCACTAACTGGCCCAGTCAGAGGGACGGCGTCGACAAGTCACGATACAAAAGTAACAAATCCACCCCGGGCGTGGCTCTCGAGGGGAGCGACCCCATCGAGGAAGAAGGTATCCGCGCACTCTGTCGAGCTCAAAGTGGCACTGCAGGCTATAGTCAAAATCCACGCTCACGCACTGAACGGAAAGACTCAATCCTCAAACATCTCGCACAACAGTCGGAGCACTCTCGACAACTCAGCTGATCAGCTCACGCGAAACACGAGACACAAGCCTCTCCAATAACTCACAGCACAAAACACACTGGCTGGAGATACTCCACAGCCAGGATCGACCCACAACAGAACACTAAACTCACAGGAAAGACCGACACCATAAGGGTTCGAAAACCCGGTAGGCCGGTGCTTAGAACCCTATCAAACAAGCACGGACTCTAGGCTCCGCCTATCGAAGTTCCCGACCCCTTATAGTTCGGGGACACAACAACCTCGGTACAACACGCAGAAGACACCAACTAGGGCCCGAAAGTCCCGGGAGACCTACACCTACAATCCTATCAAACAAGAACAGGTTCCAGGCTCGGCCTCCGCGGCTTCCGTCCCGACAAAGGAACGGCCCCTAGAACCCAGACCACTCGAATCCTTTCGAGTGGGGAGATTACAGGAAACAGGTGACATTTGTTATTGAAAACTATTTTGATCTGGAAGAAATCCATATTTAATGATATTAGTTCTTTTTAGAAAAATAGTTAGAAAACAAGTGTTTTACCCAAACCCCGAAGGGCTGATGCCTTTGTCCAATCAAACAAGAACAGACTCCAGCGGCCCTTCGATGCTTGGAAGAAAGCATTGGTAGACTAAAATCATGTGTATGTCGAAAAGGGTTCTAGGTTCTAGGTCCGGCTAACACTAGTAAACTACTGCCACTAACACAGTGGCGACAACCCAAACAGGGGGAAAAAAACAAGACCTCCCGGGACCACCGTTTGCCCTAAACGGTTCCCGGTGCAGACAAACGATCCACTACATCTATCAGACTCCACTCTGCTCCCAAGCACGAGTGCAAATGCATCCCACACTAAAAAGAAGTCCCGACCGCTCGGCTTACTACCCGGGCGAGGATAACACTAAGTTCAGGAATGAAACATAAAGTGTGGATGTCTAAACTTAAAGAACCCTAGCCCAAGTGAGGGTTTTCTGCTGGTCTGGTTACACATGCAACATATGGCGGGGGTGCTAGGTCAGGTTCCAAGATAATAATAATCAACAGTTGCAGGAGAGAAATAAACACATAATCACCTAACAACAACAGGAACATCAATTCCTATATTCTAGCACGCTATACAAAATACATTACAACATGCATGCACCTATGCAGATAGAATTAATGCACAGTCCATTGGTCATGAAGACAAGGCCACCCACCTGAAGGTGCTAACTGTCCGGGGTCACACAGCTGAGAAAACCAGAAAAACAGCAACTCTTATGTCCAATAGGTCCAGTACAGTCCACAATCCCTCCTGGGTACAACATAAGGCTACAGTTACACTTAAATCCCAAAATCTGCCAAGAAATACTACACTGTAAATTCAGCCGCAAAGATGTGATTATTTCACCTGCTGAATATGCTCAAGAAATTCCAAATAAAATATCCCTGCGTTCTACGCGTCGATAGCTTCAAAACAAGTACCTGCACGCCCAAATCGGAGCCCCGTAGGTCAAGTTATAAATTCCACAATATGGGCGCGCGGAAACATACAACCACACAACTGTAAAATCTTGCACAGATAAAGAGGAAGATGTATACCTCCGGGAAGGCCTCAAGAAATTCCAAAAAAAATACCACGATGATCCTCGCGTCGAGTAGATGAAAAAAGTTTGTAAGCACGTCCTGAACCGAGACTCGTGCGCGGAGATCTCCTCGGATGAAGCTGCTGTCCTCACAAATCCTCACAGCAAACCAGTGTCCCAGTGAGCAAGGAAAAACTCCTCGAAAATCGTGAAACCAGAAAATGTACGAGCAACCAAAATCGTAGCCTCACCTGTTGCAAATCTAACGGCGAAGAAATCGCTCAAAAAGATGGTCGGAGTAGGCCGGGGGAGCTCGTGCACCGAAGAGGGACGGAAGGAGCACCGAAGAAAGAGCGTCGTGCCGCGCCAAGAAAATGAGAATCTCGAAAAGCGTGCCCCCAAAAAATCTCCAAACTCTGCAGATGGAAGCTACACTGCGAGAGGATCAACTTTGGTGAAGAACTCTAGCCGGTTTGAAGCTCGGAAGTGCCAAAAAAATGAAGAGGAAGGGAGCTCGAGCCTTTAAATAGGCTGCAGAAAAACAATTGAAGAAATGACGGATGGGTCCCCGTTTCCGGGCGCCCGCATGATTCGGGCCGCTACAGTGTTGGGCCTGGCCCAACACTGTGCGGGCCCGAATCCACCCTGGGCCTCCACGTAGCCCGCCGAACAGGCTACAGCGGGTGCACCCACTCAGGATTCGACACGTGGCCGCCCCCAGCGTCGACACGTGGCCCGGCAAACCGTCAACGCGCGCCTGGCGCGCGCACGTGCGCGCGCCAGTGCCTCCTGCGCACAGTGTCAGGCACGCGCCCCGAGGCGAGCGCACCAGCTCGGTGCACCGAGTGCGCAACACCGCGCCAACAGCAGGCCGACATGTGTCCACCCTCCGGTGCACGCAGGCGCTGTGGACCGCGCACCTGCCCGCGCGCCTGCCCGCGCGCTGCGCGCTGCCCGCGCCTGCCCGCCGCCGCGCCTGCGTCCGCGCCGCCGCGCTCCGCCGCCGCCGCTGGCCGAAACAGTACCAAGCTGCCTCGAAAATCGTGCGTGACATCCGGGCTCCGAAAAATGCAAATAAATAGTCCATTTTCATCGTTTTCGCGCGCTGAATCCAAATCCGATGTCCGTTTCTCCAAATTCTCATCCGAAATTTTGCCGAAGGCCCCCGGAAAGCCCACTTGATCCGATTTTAACGTCGGGTCCATTTCTAAAATCCATTTTGCCAAATTCCATCTCTAAAAATTTCCGAAGGCATCCGGAGAGGTGAACTTTTATCCAAACTTCGCCCTGAGTCCAAATTTGACATCCGCGTCGCGCGAAATCACTTCTAAACACTCGACGGGTCCACCAAATACTCCCGTGATCCATTTTTAAGCCCGAAGTCCACTTGTGTCAAAAATGCGCACAAACACCACCAACACACCACGCAGGCCTTCGAAAGCTGCCAAACCACCAGAAAACTCCCCGCGGGGAAACCAGGTCCTCACATCCTCCCCCACTAAAAGAAAGTTTCGTCCCCGAAACTAAAACAACCCACAACAAAACCAAAACAATCAAATCAACCAAAGACGCAAACACTAAACTAACAAGAAAGGTACGGTTCCACCAGCAGGAAAGTCATCAACCCCAACCCTCGATTGAGAAAACAGCTGAAATTAGCGAAAAGTCCAGAAATTTCGAAAGATCAGTGCCTTCGCCCCAATCAAACAAGAACAGGTTCGGGCACTGTCTCCATTTCTAGAGCAATCTCTCGAAGTTTTCGTGCTGTTCGTAAATTTCAGCACAAAGGCGTGAAAAGAGAGAGAAGTGTTGGTGCCGTTCCTGTTGAGGCTACAAAAACGAAAGCTATCACTAACAGAGACTCCTAAGGACACAACCTCTAGTCCTAAACCTCACATCTGCTCCCGGAGTGGCGTCTGTCCAAAGCCGCTGAAGCCAATGCTGCTGGAAGGATACGCCGGCAATCCGAGAAAATGAACTCCTCCAGTCCAACTCGCAGAAAGGTAACTGCTCTCATTCCATTATCAGTCGTAGCACGGCACCGCACCAACCAGCCCAACCTGTGTGCTCAATCCAAGTTCTGGAGTTGTCCTTGAATCATCACATCAGCAGGTAAAGTCCCAAGTCTCAACTGCACTGATCATACACCGCGATCCTCCTCTACTCGTAGGATACTGGGAAGAATCCAATCGCTAAAACAGGTAGCAAAATTCCTAACCCATACCCATGCAAAGATGCTGATGGAGATGCTCTACTAATAATGCAGAAGGATGCAGCAGTAACGAAATACACAACTCAACTAACAGAAATAAAATCATACCTGCCGCGACACGATCTGCTGCCGGGGTGTCCTCCACCAGGGCTGCATAAACCGGTCCACTGGGTGCTGCAGATCGTCGTCCCGTCTGTCCCGACGTCGTGGCCCACTCTGTCTGACGGTGTGCCGCAGGGGCTTTCGCTGCAAGAATAGGCAAGGGAGGTGCTGTCGCAATCGGCCGCACTGACAAAATAGCATGGGGGCAAGCTGCGCGGAAATGTCCCAACTCTCCACAGAGGAAACACCGCCCCTGTCTCTGATCACACTGCGATGGTGGATGAGGCCCGCCACAGATGACACACCGCTCCTGTCGCTGCTGCCGATACTGCTGCTGCGGGGGCCCACCTGATCTCTGACGCCTACGAAACCCACGATCCTGAGGATGAGATCGTGGAGGTCTCGGAGGTCCCTGTCGGCTCGTCTGACCCTCATCATCCGGTGCTGGGCGCTTCGCCCCCGAAATCTCTGCGGAAGCTGGGGCCACCTCGACCATAACCGCCTCTCCGTGCTCCACATAGAGGGCCTGCTCCATAGAGGCATCCAAGGTCTGCAATCTCTGCGAGCGGACAAACTGGTAGATATCACGGCGCAGTCCTCGCTCAAACATGTAGATCCGGTGCGCCTCATCCCTAGCCGCGTGCGGTACACAAGCCAACAACTGGTTGAACTCTGCGATGTACTCATGTACGGGCCGATCTCCCTGTTGGAGATTCCTCAGCTGCTCCTCCAACCTCTGCCTGACGCTCTCCGGGAAAAAGGCTCCAAGAAGTAGACCGCGGAACTCCATCCAAGTAAGCAGCTGGGTCCCAGGTGGACCCACTGGTCGAACACGCCGCCACCAGGCCTCGGCGTTGCGCTCCAAAAAGTGAGTCGCCAAATGGACCTGAAACCGCTCCTCGATAAATAAGCTCTCAAAATGGCGCTCCATAGCCGTGATCCACGACTCTGCCTCCCACGGCTCCGAACTCTGCTCCGAAAAACGAGGTGGGTTAAACTGACGGAATCTCAACAACAAATCCACCACCTCTCCCTGCTCTGCTCGGGTCAACTACCCTGCCGTCCCAAACGGCTGTCTACCGGTATCAGGTGCAATAGGGGCTACCTGCACTGCTGGTACAACTGGGGGTGCCACAGCTGGCGACGAAGGTGCGGGGGAACTCCCTGGGGGTGCTACAACTGGCTGTACCCTCTGTTCCAACATAAACATCATCCGACCCATGGCCTCCTCCTGGCGCCGTGTAGCCTCCTCCTGGCGCTGCGAGGCCTCTTCCTGACGTCGTAAGGTCTCCTCCTGGCGCTGCGAGGACTCTTCCTGGCGTCGTAAGGTCTCCTCCTGGCGCTGTGAAGTCTCCTCCTGGCGCCGTACAGCCTCTGACAACTGAGCCATCTGAGCCCGAAGCTCCGGCACCTCACTCTGCTAACCCTGTGCTGGCTCCTCCTGCCCAGGCTCATCGGCGGGGAAAGGCTGAGAACGCGTCTGTACCCTGCGTCGGGGAGGCATCGTGCCCACCTGCACACACAAGGAAACATCAGGACAGTACCAAACAACACTCGACCCAATTCAGCGAAAGTCAAAGGCATGTCCCCCTTCCCGTAGTACTATGTTGTCTGCAGCCAACATAGTTGCCACTGAAGGAAGACATGTCGGTCACTCATCCCATCCCCTGGGAGAGTTTGGAACCCAATCTGGACTCTCGCTAACAGTCACGACTCTCACGAAGTCATCCTAATGTCCAACCACAAGCCTAGGGTTTCTAAGTCCATAATGACCTACAACCTAGGCTCTGATACCACCTAATCTGTCACGCCCCGGCGTCGAAACTGCGACCCGGGCTCGCCAACAGATCCGCCGCCCATACGGGAAGCCCCGTATAGACGAAGCGACTAACCTGCAAAAGATCTACTATACTATACAGATATCAGAGCTGAAAGTAAAACTGCTGGAAATAAAACTATATACAAACCAAGAACTCACCAAAATACAAAAATCTCTCGAGCAGTAAAATAAATACAACTCTATACCTCACTACAAAGTTCTCTCAACATGAACTCTCAAAAGTAATAAGGGTACATCTACTCTCAGGACGACGACTGGTAGGGATCTAGCTCGCGACTCCCTTACCTCGATCAGAAGAAGCAGCAACAGGAGCAACTGGAACAGGAGTAGAAGTCCCTGTGGGAAAAGACACCACGACGGGTGTGAGAACTACGTCCCAAGTAGTTCTCAGTGGGTGCCGCCAACAAGCCCGACGGTCTGCCCACTAAGTCTACTAGAGGCAAAAAGTAACAAATGCAGTGCTAAAGGAAAAGCATGTAAAGTAAACTCTACAGCTACAATGCCTCTATCTAGATGATCAAAAGTGGGACAGAAAGAACATGATGCTACAACTAGCCCTCGACTCAAATCACCCAATCTAAACTGACTGCCTCAACGGGTCCAATCAAACCTGCGCCAACCTACGGCCGTTACATCCCGGAGGACCGGACTTACGTAGGATGTCTGTGACTGCCACTAACTGGCCCAGCCAGAGGGACTACGTCCGTAACTGCCACTAACTGGCCCAGTCAGAGGGACGGCGTCGACAAGTCGCGATACAAAAGTAACAAATCCACCCCGGGCGTGGCTCTCGAGGGGAGCGACCCCATCGAGGAAGAAGGTATCCGCGCACTCTGTCGAGCTCAAAGTGGCACTGCAGGCTATAGTCAAAATCCACGCTCACGCGCTGAACGGAAAGACTCAATCCTCAAACATCTCGCACAAAAGTCGGA
The DNA here is from genome assembly GCA_029168755.2 of Tillandsia fasciculata. Lineage (NCBI taxonomy): Eukaryota > Viridiplantae > Streptophyta > Magnoliopsida > Poales > Bromeliaceae > Tillandsia > Tillandsia fasciculata. Next base: position 20,878,696 of record CM054943.1, read on the forward strand.
GCACTCTCGACGACTCAGCTGATCAGCTCACGCGAAACACGAGACACAAGCCTCTCCGATAACTCACAGCACAAAACACACTGGCTGGAGATACTCCACAGCCAGGATCGACCCACAACAGAACACTAAACTCACAGAAAAGACCGACACCATAAGGGTTCGAAAACCCGGTAGGCCGGTGCTTAGAACCCTATCAAACAAGCACAGACTCTAGGCTCCGCCTATCGAAGTTCCCGACCCCTTATAATTCGGGGACACAACAACCTCGGTACAACACGCAGAAGACACCAACTAGGGCCCGAAAGTCCCGGGAGACCTACACCTACAACCCTATCAAACAAGAACAGGTTCCAGGCTCGGCCTCCGCGGCTTCCGTCCCGACAAAGGAACGGCCCCTAGAACCCAGACCACTCGAATCCTTTCGAGTGGGGAGATTACAGGAAACAGGTGACATTTATTATTGAAAACCATTTTGATCTGGAAGAAATTCATATTTAATGATTTTAGTTCTTTTTAGAAAAATAGTTAGAAAACAAGTGTTTTACCCAAACCCCGAAGGGCTGATGCCTTTGTCCAATCAAACAAGAACAGACTCCAGCGGCCCTTCGATGCTTGGAAGAAAGCATTGGCAGACTAAAATCATGTGTATGTCGAAAAGGATTCTAGGTTCTAGGTCCGGCTAACACTAGTAAACTACTGCCACTAACACAGTGGCGACAACCCAAACAGGAGGAAAAAAATAAGACCTCCCGGGACCACCGTTTGCCCCAAACGGTTCCCGGTGCAGACAAACGATCCACTACATCTATCAGACTCCACTCTGCTCCCAAGCACGAGTGCAAATGCATCCCACACTAAAAAGAAGTCCCGACCGCTCGGCCCACTACCCGGGCGAGGATAACACTAAGTCCAGGAATGAAACATAAAGTGTGGATGTCTAAACATAAAGAACCCTAGCCCAAGTAGGGTTTTCTGCTGGTCTGGTTACACATGCAACATATGGCGGGGGTGCTAGGTCAGGTTCCAAGATAATAATAATCAACAGTTGCAGGAGAGAAATAAACACATAATCACCTAACAACAACAGGAACATCAATTCCTATATTCTAGCACGCTATACAAAATACATTACAACATGCATGCACCTATGCAGATAGAATTAATGCACAGTCCATTGGTCATGAAGACAAGGCCACCCACCTGAAGGTGCTAACTGTCCGGGGTCACACAGCTGATAAAACCAGAAAAACAGCAACTCTTATGTCCAATAGGTCCAGTACAGTCCACAATCCCTCCTGGGTACAACATAAGGCTACAGTTACACTTAAATCCCAAAATCTGCCAAGAAATACTACACTATAAATTCAGCCGCAAAGATGCGATTATTTCACCTGCTTAATGTGATCAAGAAATTCCAAATAAAATATCCCTGCGTTCTACGCGTCGATAGCTTCGAAACAAGTACCTGCACGCCTAAATCGAAGCCCCGTAGGTCAAGTTATAAATTCCACAATACGGGCGCGCGGAAACATACAACCACACAACTGTAAAATCTTGCACAGATAAAGAGGAAGATGTATACCTCCGGGAAGGCCTCAAGAAATTCCAAAAAAAATATCACGATAATCCTCGCGTCGAGTAGATGAAAAAAGTCTACAAGCACGTCCTGAACCGAGACTCGTGCGCGGAGATCTCCTCGGATGAAGCTGCTGTCCTCACAAATCCTCACAGCAAACCAGTGTCCCAGTGAAGAAGGAAAAACTCCTCGAAAAATGTGAAACCAGAAATTGTGCGAGCAACCAAAATCGTAGCCTCACCTGTTGCGAATCCAACGGTGAAAAAATCGCTCAAAAAGATGGTCGGAGTAGGCCGGGGGAGCTCGTGCACCGAAGAGCGACGGAAGGAGCACCGAAGAAAGAGCGTCGCGCCGCGTCAAGAAAATGAGAATCTCGAAAAGCGTGCCCCCAAAAATCCCCAAACTCTGCAGATGGAATCTGCACTGCGAGAGGATCAACTTTGGTGAAGAACTCCAGCCGGTTTGAAGCTCGGAAGTGCCAAAAAAACGACGAGGAAGGGAGCTCGGGCCTTTAAATAGGCTGCAGAAAAACAATTGAAGAAATGACGGATGGGTCCCCGTTTCCGGGCGCCCGCATGATTCGGGCCGCTACAGTGTTGGGCCCGGCCCAACACTGTGCGGGCCCGAATCCACCCTGGGCCTCCACGTAGCCCGCCGAACAGGCTACAGCGGGCGCACCCACTCAGGATTCGACACGTGGCCGCCCCCAGCGTCGACACGTGGCCCGGCAAACCATCAACGCGCGCCTGGCGCGCGCACGTGCGCGCGCCAGCGCCGCCTGCGCACAGTGTCAGGCACGCGCCCCGAGGCGAGCGCACCAGCTCGGTGCACCGAGTGCGCAACACCGCGCCAACAGCAGGCCGACACGTGTCCACCCTCCGGTGCACGCAGGCGCTGTGGACCGCGCACCTACCCGCGCGCCTGCCCGCGCGCTGCGCGCTGCCCGCGCCTGCCCGCCGCCGCGCCTGCGTCCGCGCCGCCGCCGCCCGCCGCCCGCCGCCCGCCGCCGCCGGCCGGAACAGTACCAAGCTGCCTCGAAAACCGTGCGCGACATCCGGGCTCCGAAAAATGTAAATAAATAGTCCATTTTCATCATTTTCGCGCGCTGAATCCAAATCCGATGTCCGTTTCTCCAAATTCTCATCCGAAATTTTGCCGAAGGCCCCCGGAAAGCCCACTTGATCCGATTTTCACGCCGGGTCGATTTCTAAAATCCATTTTGCCAAATTCCATCTCTAAAAATTCCCGAAGGCATCCGGAGAGGTGAACTTTTATCCAAACTTCGCCCTGAGTCCAAATTTGACATCCGCGTCACGCGAAATCACTTCTAAACACTCGACGGGTCCTCCAAATACTCCCGTGATCCATTTTTAAGCCCGAAGTCCACCACTTGTGTCCAAAATGCGCACAAACACCACCAACACACCACGCAGGCCTTCGAAAGCTGCCAAACCACCAGAAAACTCCCCACGGGGAAACCATGTCCTCACAAAAACGGCCATTAGAATTATTGCATATGGATTTAATAGGGCCAACTCGTCAACCTAGTTTGGGTGAAAAACGGTATATTTTTCTTTTGGTTGATGATTGCTCTAGATATTCATGGGTAGCATTTTTAAAAGAGAAAGCGGATACTTTCGATTCTTTTCATGAGATTTGTCATCATATTATAATTGAGAAGAATGAAAAGATCGTTCGTGTTCGGAGTGATAGAGGTGAAGAATTCATTAATTCTAAATTCATTGATTTTTGCACTTCAAACGGCATAAAATATGAATTCTCTGCACCTTATACACCGCAACAGAACGGTGTAGTCAAATGCAAAAATAGAGTTGTTCAGGAGATGGCGCGTGTTATGCTTCATAGCCGGAAACTCCCGTTACATTTTTGGACTGAAGCAGTTAACACCGCAGTCTATGTGATCAATCGCATCTATTTGCGCCCTGGTACTTTGAATACCCCCTATGAACTTTGGTTTAGTAGAAAACCGAATACAAAATATTTTCGTATCTTTGGGAGTCGTTGTTACATTTTGCGCGATCGAGAAAATCTTGAAAAATTCGACTCTCGAAGTGATGAAGGAATTTTTATGGGTTATTCTACAAACAGTAGAGCATATCTAGTATTTAACCTTGAATCTAAAACGATGATAGAATCTTTTAATGTTAAAGTAGATGAAGCTTTTCATTTTTCTTCTGATAAATCTACTTCTGATATCTCTATTAATGATGAATCTCCTGCTAATGATATTGCATCTTTACATGATAACTCTTCTGAAAATGTTGATGCATCACATGGTTCTTCTAGTTCATCCAATGTGCAGGAATCATCGCAATTACTCCCGAGTACTCCGTTACCTCAAACGCTTCGAATCTCCAAGGACCACCCGGAATCGAACATCATTGGAGATCCTCAAGAAGGAGTTATGTCACGCCCCGGGGTCGAAACTGCGACCCGGGCTCGCCATCAGATCCGCCACCTATGCCAACCTACATAGGCGAAGCATCCTACCTGCAAGAAAAGTAGTACAGCTAAACAGAATATCAGAGCTATAAATAAGAATCTGCTGTATAACTAAAATCAACCACTGCGCAACTGGAAATAATACAATAAGTCTGTCTCCCAAAAAAAAATGATAACGATACAATATCCTCATATACAAAGCTCAAAGCTAAACAGGGAGATATCTCCAATAAATATATCAGTGTACAGTCTCTCGATACATAACATATCCTCACTACAACAGTCTCTTAAAGAGGAAAATAAAATAACTACTCTAGAGAAGCTCTCCTCTGAAGGGGGGGGGGTACCGCTACTCTCCTACGACGGGTAGGGATCTAGCTCGCGACTCTCTCGCCTCGATCAACAACCGCAGAATCAGCAACATCCGCTAGGACTCTGCAAAACAAAGGAGAGGAAAGAAAAGGAGGGGGAAAACCCCCAGAGGGTGTGAGAACTACACCAAAAAGGGAGTTCTCAGTGGGTACCACCGCCAGTCCCGACGGTCTGCCCACCAAGACCTCAAGAGACAAAAACTAACCCAAGCCGTAAAGACTGAAATAAGGAAGCTGGAGACTTTCAACAGCTACCATGGTTCTAACTAAATGCCCAAAAGGGAAGAACCAAAGGGTGGTATGCAACCACCAGCACATGAGGTGCACAATCGACCCAATCGATAGACCAGTAATCACTGGCACTGCCTGCTATGCCTGCCATGCCTACTATGCCTGCTATGCCTGCCATGCCTGCTATGCCTGCCATGCCTGCCTATGCCTACTATGCCTGCCCTGCCTGCCTATGCCTGCTATGCCTACCATGCCTGCTATGCCTGCCCTGCTTGCTATGCCTGCCATGCCTGCCTATGCCTACTATGCCTGCCCTGCCTGCCTATGCCTGCTATGCCTGCCCTACCTGCCTATGCCTGCTATGCCTGCCATGCCTGCCTATGCCTGCTATGCCTGCCCTGCCTGCCTATCCCTGCTATGCCTGCCATGCCTGCTATGCCTGCCCGTACAACGGTCAACAACTCACAATGACCCTGGGACCACCGTATCCCCAAACGGTTTCCAATAACACTAGCACTGGTCTAAACACAGCTACTAGACTCCACTCGGTCCCCCTGACACGAGTGCAACTATAAAGCAAGTGTCTGTAATAAACCCAATCTAATGCCACCAGTAAAACTGGTACTGCCTGCTGTGACTGCCAAATCGGGTCTGCCAGCCTACGCATAACATCGATAGGGGATGAGAGTCTCAAGGACTCGAAGTCTGTAAATCGCACACTCCGGAGTGGCACTCGAGGGGAGCGACCCACAAGAGTAAAGTACCTCAGTAACAAGTATCATAAATCAGCAGGACTGGATCATGACTCTGATCAATGTGGGAAAGCCCAACTACAAAGGAAAGCCTTGGTCCTCAATCAGATGCAAAAATACTCATATAGTGGGAAACTCTGTCCACTAGAGAAATCAGATACCCAATCTGGTGCATAAATAAATGTCCGGTCAACCGCCCAATATCCGCGGTTGCCGCAAAGCCCCACAACTAATCCAACCTGTCCCAGACACCAAGTCCCGACTACACTACCCAGAACCCCTGCTCGAACCTGAGCAACACAGACCACCTGACTAACAAAGAAGGAGAAAAGGATAACATGGTTTCTCCTAAGTCAAGTTCCAAAAGTAGTGCAGCAGTAAACGATGGCCTAACTACATGTCCATGCAAGCATGCTTTGTCCTCAGAAACAATAAAAGTGGGTGAAACATATATTAATGAAGCATGCTAAAATATTCCTACTATGGTATACCAATCTCACCCAAGTAGGTCATTTCTTGCTTACCTCTCGCTCATATCGGTTGTACAACAATATGCCTGTTATCAATCATAGAGGGGTGATATCCCCACATGTGCACTTACATTCACCATGATATAAAATCTTATACAGTTACCAAAATAAGCTTACCCACCTGAAGTGCTCAATCCAAGGCAAACCTGGGGTCGGCGAAGAGCGCAGACGCTCACAGTTCAAATTCTGCCGAAACTGCATCCTCGGTACATGTCGCAAAAGCCTCGGCTCCAAACAGCTGCAAGTACCCCGAAATCAGAGTCTTCAGATCCAACGGGTCCAGCAACACTTGCAAACACCCCTGGGTACAACAATAAGGTTCAACGTCACACTTGTATTCCAAAAATATTCCAAGTATACACAATCTGCGAAAACAGCCTCAAAGATGTGGATTTTTCCACCTGCAGCAAGAACTCAGAAAAATCCAACAAAAATACTGTCGCGTTCCTCGCATCGATACCTTCGAAACGAGTACCTGCACGCCAAATTCCGAGCCCCATAGGCCGAGTTACAAATTCCACAACACAGGGCGCTCACAAACACACAACCATACGTCTGTATTTCCTTGTACAGATAAAGGAGAAGAATCTACCTCTGGGGAAGCCTCAGAAAAATCCAATAAAAATACGGTGATAATCCTCGCGTCGAGTAGATGAAAAAAGTGTAAAGGAATGTCTCCAACCGATGCCCGGTTGCGGAGATAAAAATCCGGCAAGGTGTCGCTATCCAGAAATTCCATTAGAAAAAGGGGTCCCAGTAAGCATGGAAAAACTCCTAGAAAAGCGCAAAACTAGGGGAAGTAGAAAGTAACAAGATCGTAGATCTGTCTGTCGCGGATCCAACGGCGCAAGAATGGCCTGAAAAGGAGGTCGGAGTAGGCCGGGGGAGCTCGTGCACCGAAATGCGATGAAGGGGAACACAAATGGACGAACGTCGCGCCGCGCCGCAAAAATAGAAACCTCGATAAGCGTGCCACCAAAAATCTCCAACTCTGCAGATGGATGCAGCACAGGGAGAGGATCAACTTTGCTGAAGGCCTCAAGTCGGTTTGAAGCTGGAAATGGTGGAAAAAGGGGAGAAGAAGCAGCTCGGGTCGCTTAAATAGGCTTCAAAAAAACAATTGAAGAAATAACGGCCGTGTCCTAAGTTCCGGGCGCCCGATTTCTTTCGGGCCGCTACAGTGTTGGGCCCGGCCCAACACTGTGCGGGCCCGAATTCTTATCGGGCCTCCATGTAGCCCGCCAAACACCGAACACCGAAGCCGCCTGCTAGTATCGCGCCACGTGGCCCGCCGAACACACAACACCAAAACCCGCCGCTAGCCTGCCGCCACGTGGCCCGCCGTAGTGCCGACACGTGGCGCGCCCGAGCGCGGGAGAGGCCGACAGCGGCCATGTGCGCGCCTGCGTCGCCGCCTGCCGCCTCTGCACGCACGCGCCCCGAGGCTATCTGCACCGGCTCCGTGGACCTAGACTGCCACGTGTCACCCACCGGTCCACCGTACACCCGCGATCTATTCCGTGGACCAAGACTGCTGAGCCAACCAATCCCACCATGCCACGTGGCCTGCCCCCCGGTGCATGCCGGCGCCGTGGACCGCGCACCTGCCCGCGCGCCCACGCGCCTGCCCGCGCGCCTGCCCGCACGCTGCGCGCTGCCCACGCCTGCCCGCCGTCGCTCCCGTGCCTGCCCGCCGCCGCGCCGCCGCCCTCCGCCGTCGCCGGCGCTGCCCGCCGGCCGCCGGAGTTACTGTTCCGGCGTGAACAGTAACCAGTGGCGAAAAAAAACAAGTAAATAGCCCAAATTCATCGTTTTCGCGCACTTAGTCCAAATCCGCTGTCCGTTTTGCCAAATTCCAACTCTAAAAATCACCGAAGGCATCCGAAAAGATGTTTCTTGGTCCAAAGTTCGCGCTGAGCCCAATTTTAATATCCATTGCGCGCAAAACCACTTCTAAGCATCCGACGGGGTCATCAGACTACTCTTGTGATCCAGTAGACACTCTGAGTCCAACACTAGTGTCCAATTGGTGCACGAACACCACCAACGCGCCACATAGGCCTCCAGAAGCTGCTGGTCAACCAGTATTCTCGTCGTGGGAATCCAGGTCCTCACATCCTCCCCCACTAAGGAAAGTTTCGTCCTCGAAACTAGCTCAATTCCACTGGGAGTCATGAACACCAAGGGTAAGTACTCAACATCACCATCTCCAGCTCCTAAGTCATCACTCGCTCCCCATGATCACTCCTCAACAACAACAATAGCAATATCCAGTACGGCATAGCCCGATTGCGCAATTCTCTCGTCTCACGAGCCAGAATTCGCAACAGGTGTCCCTCGTACTCCAAACACTCATAGATCTCAGAGGGGCGGGTCAATCACGGTCGAGGGATCCAAAAACATAACCTTCCTTAGCTGAGACATGTAACACAACAGGGTTCCATCCAAGGCTGGGGGAAACAAGATAATCGCCAGTGCAACACGCACCAAACCACAACCTGTGTCAACTCAACCAAGGCAATCCGAAACACATCCCCGCAATCATCCAAGAAAGAAAGAAGCCCTCACAAACAAGGGTCCTCACTCGGTCACTCCCGAATCCTGACCATCCGAGTGAACTACTCAGCCACGGTCTACCATAAAAGGAACCCTCAGGGACACAACCGCAAGCCATGTTTGCCGCAACAGTCCACACAGCGCCAGCTGTGGAATCATCCAACTCAACCCCAGCCAGCTCTCCTGTTCCAGGTATCTACCATCACAGTGGCCCTGTCGGGGTAATCCAGGATGCTCCATAATAACCCAACGGTAATTCCACAGTTACTATGGGAGGCATCACTAAAGCTCGCAGATCCCTCTCCCAACACTGGAAATGCTAGCATAGGCGCTGGTATCAGTCTCATCATCTGATTGCCAAGCTCTTCTGGCACTGCCCAGTCCAAGAAGCTCCTTACCTTGACCATAAGTATTGATCTCGGCCAATTCCCAATTAGTATCCATATTGGCCGGATTTCCACCGCCGCCCCTACGGCTAACACAAAGCGACCCAAGAAGGCATGCACTTGGAGCTAGAACTTGAATCTCACTAACTTGGCATATAGCTTCATCCACAAGTGCTCCAAGTCGCTCTAGGAGTAAATCAAAATATCCTCGGGGAACACCACTCCCAATCCGTCCAAGTACAACTAGGACACACAATTCCTCAAATCTTGAAGTCACAGGGCATTAGTCATTCCATTTGGCCTCACAATGAGCTCATAATGCCCTTACCGGATCCTGAATGCCATCAAGGTAAAATCCTCGGCTGTCTGATTCCAAGTAGGTACTTGCATCATACAATAACTGTCGGAGTAAAACTCCAACAAAAGGTCCTTGATAATACCTGAACCTGCCTGTGCTCAAATCATAACGAACCCTCATCATCGTCTATCCAAGACGTGGCACTAGGTCAAATAGACCCCTTGATCCATCAGATCCTGCGACTGTGCCATCAGCTCTCTCAGCTCCACAGGCAATATCCAATGAGGTGCTGTCGAGGGTGACGCGGTCCCTCGAACCCCGTCAAACGCAATCTCTATCTCCCTAACCGGCGGCATCGACAACAGCTCAGGTGGAATCACACCCGGGATCTCGTGGGCAACCGAGATATCCTTGAGTCCCGGTGCCGCCGTAAGCACCTCTCATACTGTCGCTATAACCTGCGTGCTCAAATAATCTCAACAAGCAAGCCTCTTCTTGTCCGCTTTGCCGAAGGTCCAAGTCCTCTCTCGCCGCAGTCAAACATTCTGTGGCATTGTGCCAATCAATCTCAAGCACATGGTCAAAATACCGAACTGCCACAATTACCAATAAATCTGTCGGTGACTCGCAGCGTCAGCTGCTCTGGACATGATCCAAAAGCCTCCTCCACATGTACAATAACAACAGAAACCTGTACCTCATGTGCACGTGGTAACAAATCTGCCTCTAGTCCTTGCAGGAATGCAACATGCTCTAACTCCGACTGTTGTGATGAAATCCCACCTGCGACACTTGATCCACTACCGTGGCGCCCTCCAACCGGGCGGCACGATGCAAATGGTTGTCGCTCAGTCGGCAAGGAAAATCAGAACTATCCACATAGGGAGCACGACCTCTGTCTTTGTTCCTACTGAGGGGACGAACAAGGTCCTCCGCAGATAACAAATCCACGCTGTCGCTGCGCCACTCTGATATAAATACTGATGCTGCCATCGGGGTCCACCCGACCTCTGATATCTCGGGAACTCGTTATCAAGGAAAAAGAAATCGGAAATGCCCCTGCCGGCCGATCTGTCCTCCATCACCCGGCGCCAAGCGCCAAAATCCAGAACTCGCCTCTGGCGGCAGATCCCTATCCAAAGAAACTGCAACGCTACGCTCCAAACACAACACCTACTCCAACGAGGCGTCCAAAACCTATAATGGAGGGACTGAATAAACTGAAAGGTATCCTGGCGCAATCCACTCCCAGTCTCACACATCCTATGCGCCTCGCCCCTCGAAACCTGGAGCGCGTAGTTCAACAACTGCATAAACTCTCTAGCACAGGGTGGCTCTCAATTGATCACTCCATCACTACCAACCACGACTCTGCCTCCAAGGCTCCAAACTCAATCTTACGAGTCGGGGTGGTTTATCTACCAAATCTGGCTCAATAGATCGATCATGTCCCACAGCTCCTCTGCTGTCAACTATCCACCTACCTCGGTGCCTCGACACTAACATTGGCACGGAGGGGGTTACTCAGTGCTCCGACAACTATGTCACCCAGACCAGCGGCTCACTCTGCCGCTGATATGCCTCAGACAATCCTGTCATCTGGGTCCGGAGTTCTCTGACCTCAATCTAGGTATCCGGCCCAAAACCAACCGCTCGAGCTCAATCACTATGACAAGATGCCCACGGGTCAAAACCCAGCGTCGGGGAGACACCGCTCACCACGACGGAACCACAAACAGCACACAAAAGCCACTCGACCCAATCCAGCGAAAGTCTAAAGCATGTTACCCGTTCCACAGCATTATGTTGTTTGCAGCCAACATAATTACTTAGGAGAATAAACATGCCAATCACTCCTCCCGTCCCTTGGGAGAGGTATAAAACTCAATCAGGACTCTCGCTAAAAGTCACGACTCTCACGAAGTCAACCAAGGGTCCAACCATAAGCCTAGGGTTTCTAAGTCCCAACCGACCTATCCCTAAGCTCTGATACCACACTAATCTGTCACGCCCCGGTGTCACGCCCCGGGATCGAAACTGCGACCCGGGCTCGCTAACAGTTCCGCCATCTGTACGGAAACTGCCGTACAGACGAAGCGTCTAACCTGCAAAAGATAGAACTACAACTACACGGATATCAGAGCGGAAAAGAAAGCTGTAATATAAAATCTCACTACTATAAAGCTGAAAAGGAAAACAAGCTCCATCTCCCAAATACAAGGTGATACAAAAGAAATCCACCTATACATCATCTACAAATCCAAAAGGGAGATAGCTAAAACTAGAAATATAACAATACATGATCAGCTCCCACAGTCCGGGATGGTACATCTACCTCACTATAAAGGAACAATGCTGGTAGGGAACTATCTCGTGACTCCCTGTCCTCGGTCTGTCAGCCAGCTCGGGCAGGAACGGAAGAAAAGCCTCAGCAACCTGTCATCGATAGAGGGTGTGAGAACTACATCCTACAGTAGTTCTCAGTGGGTACCGCCTCCAAGAACCACAGTCTGCCCACTAAGTCTACTAGAGGCATAAGATAACAGAAAAAGACTGTGATAATGAAAAATAAGCTGGAAAAAATATCTACAGCTATCATGCCTCTATCTACTATGCTCAAAGGAAAAAGAACCCAGATGATGGTATGCATCCACTCACTGCTGACCATATGTCACAAGTACTCTGCCATCACTCTCTCAATGTCACCCAATCTCTATGACTGCCTCATAGGGTCCAGTCAAGTGAAGCCTGCGCTCATCTACTGCCACTACGCCCAAACAGGACTTGGTCTTACGTAGGGTGTCCCACACGGACTATCTCAAACTCAAGCGAACTCTAGTATATCAACTAGTCGCATCATCGCAGCCTCGTCAGGCTCGGTATCATCATCGCACCTGGGGCGTAGCTCGAGGGGAGCGACCCCATCGAACTCAAGTATCACAAGTATCTCATAACTGGCATGATATGCCAGGCTCAGCAGGCTATAATCCACGATCAAACAGATCGGTAACACGAGCTCAAAAGCACAACTCAGTCGGAAAAGAACCTCGACTCAAATATGAATAGCTCAACCACTATCACAGCTATGTCGGAGAACCCTCTACGACTCAAGCTCACAACACTAACTCACTAAAAGAAAGTGCTACACAGCTGGGACCGCCGTCACTCCAAACGGCTCCCACAACAATACCCCACTCATAGGCGAGAAGAACCGACTGACGCGGCAAAGATCCGAAAATTCCGATAGATCGGTGCCTAGAACCCCAATCAAACAAGAACAGACTCTAGGCTCAGCCTATCGAAGTTCTCGATCCTTTACCGTTCAGGGATTCGGCCCCTCTCGGTTAAAGTGGGAAACTATCTCAGCACACAAACTCACGGCTGGAGATGCTCCACAGCCAGACCCGCGAAGGGTCCGAAAACCCCGGGAGACTAATACCTACGGCCCCAAGAAAGAAATCAGCCCTTAGAACCCAGATCACTCGAATCATCTCGGGTGGATAAGTTTATAAGAAACAGTGACGTTTATTACAGAAACCCATTTGATCTGAAAGAAATCCATCTTTTTAATGATTTTTAGTCTTTTTTGGAAAACAATTTGAAAACAAGTTTTATGTCCAAACCTCGAAGAGCTAATGCCCTCGTCCTATCAAACAAGAACAGACTCAGGCGACCCTGCGAGGCTTGGAAGAAAACATTGGCTGACTAAAATCATGTGTTCGTCCAAAAAGGTTCTGGGTTCAAGGTCCTGCTAACACACGTGCACCACGATCACAACATGGTGGTGACGAGAAGAACAGCGAAAACTAAAAACCCGAGACCACCGTTTATCTGAAACGGTTCCCAAAACACCAACGCTGGCCTAACCCAGCCACCAGACCCCACTCGGCCCCCAGGCCCGAGTGCAACACCCGTCCCACAACACCCTGACCACTCGGCCCACTACCCGGGCGAGGAACTCTATGTCCAGAAGGATATGCAATGTGTGGGATGTCTAAAGCATAAAAGAACCTAGCCCAGATTAAGGTTCTCTATTGGTCTGGTTAAACACATGCACATATGACGGGGGTGCTAGTCAAAGTTCCAAGGAAACACTTAAACTAGCATGCAAATCCTATCATAATAGAATTAGGAAGAAGTCCACAGACTTGGAGAGAAAAACCAACCCACCTCGGCTTGCCACCAATTGCTTGTCGACACTTGCAATTGGGCTCAGCGGGATTACCTTGCCTCCACGTGGTTCGCACGCAAAACGAAGCACGGCGCTGGAATCCGCACGCAAATCGGAGCACGCTGTGACCTACCACAAGACCGCGCGCTCAGCGGATGTCCCGAAGTAAACCCGCGGCTTCACGCGGCGGAAAAACTCTCAACCGGCCTCGACGGAAGCTAAAAACAGCACTGCAATCTGCCAGGAAAGAAGGAATCGCAAAATCAATAAAAAAAGGTCGCAAACCGAGCATCCGGCGGTGAAAACGGCCTCCGTCGATGAAAAAACTGCTCAAAAACCGCTTGCGAAAAACTGCTCAAAAATCTGCTCGCGAAACTGCTCGCGAAAAACTGCTCGCGAAACTGCTCGCGAAAAACTGCTCGAAAATCTGCTCGCGAAAAACTGCTCGAAAATCAGCTCGCGAAAAACTGCTCGAAAATCAGCTCGCGAAACTGCTCGCGAAAAACTGCTCAAAAATCTGCTCGCGAAAAACTGCTCGAAAATCGCTCGCAAAACTACACAAAGAAGGCTCGCGAAAATAGCCGGCGAAAACTGCTCGAAAACTGCGAAAAACTGCGAAAACCGCTAGCAAAACTGCTCGCGAAACTGCGCGAAAACCGCGCGAAAACTGCGCGCGAACCGCCGCCAGCGAAGCAACCACGCGGCGCAGCCAGCCGCGCGGCTCCGGCAAACCTGCCGCGCGGCGCTAGGCCCAGCCGCGCGGCGCTGGGCCCAGCCGCGCGGCGCTGGGCCCAGCCGCGCGGCGCCCCGCAGCGCCACGCGCGCCCGCTCAGGGCCTGCGGCGCTGTGCGCCCTGCGCGCAGCCTGCGGCACCGCGCGCGTCTCGCGCGCGGTCCACAGGGCTGCGCGCGGCCCGCGCAGGGCCCGCGGCACCGTGCGCGGCCCGCAAGGTCCCGCGACGGTGCGCGCCCTGCGGCACCGCGCGCGCGGTCCGCAGGGCGGCGCACGGCCCGCGCAGGGCCCGCGGCACCGCGCGCGGCCCGCAAGGCCCGCGGCGGTGCGCGCCCTGCGCGCGGCCTGCGGCACCGCGCGCGCCTCGCGCGCGGTCCGCAGGGCTGCGCGCGCCCGCCGCGCGCACTTGCGCACGGCCTGCAGCGCCCGCGCGGTGCTGCACCAGGGCGCAGCGCCCTGGTGCTGCCCGCGGACGCTGGTGTGCCGCAGGGTGCTGCCAACACTGCAGCACCCTAGCGGCTGCTGCGCACGGCGCCCTTGTGCGCCCGCGCAGCAGCCGCGCCGGCCGCGCGTGCGCCATTGCGCGCGCGCGCGGCTCCCACGGCAGCGATCCCCCGCGCAAAGAAAAGAAAAGAAAAAATAAAATAAAATTTACCAAAACCTCAAATAAAATCATTTAAGGCCCGAAACACCGAAAAAACTGAAAATCGCTTACCTCGTCGTCGCACGCCACACGCCCACAAGCTTCTCTCGGCCACCAACGGGGAGTCCTCAACCAAGATCACCTCAAAAACCCTCTTCTTCCTCTTCTTCCCTTTTTTCCTCTCTTTTCTTCCTTCTCTGCTACACCCCCAAGCAACAGAGAGTGGTAGGTGGAGGGGATAAGGTTAAATAAAGCTATAGGTGCTTTTAATTTCAAAAAAAAGAACTTTAATTAAAACCTTAATTAGAGTCATAAAAGCTTAATTAGAAGCTTAAATTAAAAATAGTTTAAATCCACCTACCTCACTCCACACTCACAGCCTCCATGCAGAGAAGACCTTCTAATTAGCAAAACTAGTTAATTAAATAATAAAATAATCCAAAAAGCCCAACTCCAACTCACTTTTTGCCTCCGGGCCCTCCGCCGCTGTCCGGAACCTCCCGAACTCCGCTGTAAATCGAAAGTACACGCGCTCACAGCTTTTTCTCTTCAAAAAGCTCATCCGTTGAGTCGGGGTGCTCAATTCAAAAACCGGCTCCGAAACTGTCAGTTCCGACTCACTTTTTGCCTCCGGATCCTCCGCGTCAGTCCGGAACCTCCCGAACTTCGCTGTAATCTGATAATATACCTATTCCAAGTGTTCTAGAATTTTCTGTACTCCCCTGTGAGATCGGTAATTCCCAAATCCAGTCCTCAATTGATGCACTATGCCGGAAAATCCCCGAATCGAGCTGGGACTTCTGCGTTGCTCCTAATCAACCTGACATCAACAGTAAACACAAACGCAACCGGCCCGAGGCAAAACTCTCCGCTCCACGCCATCATGTGCGGTCGGCGCGCCATCCAAAACCCGGTACTCTACACCCGGGGTCGAAATTGCGACCCGGGCTCACCAACAGATCCGCCACCTAAGCCAACCAGCATAGGCGAAGCATCCTACCTGCAAGAAAAGTAGTACAGCTAAACAGAATATTAGAGCTATAAATAAGAATCTGCTGTACAACTAAAATCAACCACTGCACAACTGGAAATAATACAATAAGTCTGTCTCCCAAAAAAAAATGATAACGATACAATATCCTCATATACAAAGCTCAAAGCTCAATAGGGAGATATCTCCAATAAATATATCAGTGTACAGTCTCTCGATACATAACATATCCTCACTACAACAGTCTCTCAAAGAGGAAAATAAAATAACTACTCTAGAGAAGCTCTCCTCTGAAGGGGGGGTACCGCTACTCTTCTACAACAAGTAGGGATCTAGTTCGCGACTCTCTCGCCTCGATCAACAACCACAGAATCAGCAACATCCGCTAGGACTCTGCAAAACAAAGGAGAGGAAAGAAAAGGAGGGGGAAAACCCCCAGAGGGTGTGAGAACTACACCAAAAAGGGAGTTCTCAGTGGGTACCACCGCCAGTCCCGACGGTCTGCCCACCAAGACCTCAAGAGACAAAAACTAACCCAAGCCATAAAGACTGAAATAAGGAAGCTGAAGACTTTCAACAGCTACCATGGTTCTAACTAAATGCCCAAAAGGGAAGAACAAAAGGGTGGTATGCAACCACCAGCACATGAGGTGCACAATCGACCCAATCGATAGACCAGTAATCACTGGCACTGCCTGCTATGCCTGCCATGCCTACTATGCCTGCTATGCCTGCCATGCCTGCTATGCCTGCCATGCCTGCCATGCCTGCTATGCCTGCCCGGCCTGCCTATGCCTGCCATGGCTGCCTATACCTGCTATGCCTGCCCTGCCTGCCCTGCCTGCCTATGCCTGCTATGCCTGCCATGCCTGCTATGCCTACCCTGCCTGCCTATGCCTGCTATGCCTGCCCTGCCTGCCTATGCCTGCTATGCCTGCCATGCCTGCCTATGCCTGCCCTGCTTGCCTATGCCTGCTATGCCTGTCATGCCTGCTATGCCTGCCCGTACAACGGTCAACAACTCACAATGACCCTGGGACCACCGTATCCCCAAACGGTTCCCAATAACACTAGCACTGGTCTAAACACAGGTACTAGACTCCACTCGGTCCCCCTGACACGAGTGCAACTATAAAGCAAGTGTCTGTAATAAACCCAATCTAATGCTACCAGTAAAACTGGTACTGCCTGCTGTGCCTGCCAAATCGGGTATGCCAGCCTACGCATAACATCGATAGGGGATGGGAGTCTCAAGGACTCGAAGTCTGTAAATCGCACACTCCGGTGTGGCACTCGAGGGGAGCGACTCACACGAGTAAAGTGCCTTAGTAATAAGTATCATAAATCAGCAGGACTGGATCATGACTCTGATCAATGTGGGAAAGCCCAACCACTAAGGAAAGCCTTGGTCCTCAATCAGATGCAAAAATACTCAAATAGTGGGAAACTCTGTCCACTAGAGAAATCAGATACCCAATCTGGTGCATAAATAAATGTCCGGTCAACCGCCCAATATCCGCGGTTGCCGCAAAGCCCCACAACTAATCCAACCTGTCCCAGACACCAAGTCCCGACTACACTACCCAGAACCCCTCCTCGAACCTGAGCAACACAGACCACCTGACTAACAAAGAAGGAGAAAAGGATAACATGGTTTCTCCTAAGTTAAGTTCCAAAAGTAGTGCAGCAGTAAACGATGGCCTAACTACATGTCCATGCAAGCATGCTTTGTCCTCAGAAACAATAAAAGTGGGTGAAACATATATTAATGAAGCATGCTAAAATATTCCTACTATGGTATACCAATCTCACCCAAGTAGGTCATTTCTTGCTTACCTCTCGCTCATATCGGTTGTACAACAATATGCCTGTTATCAATCATAGAGGGGTGATATCCCGACATGTGCACTTACATTCACCATGATATAAAATCTTATACAGTTACCAAAATAAGCTTACCCACCTGAAGTGCTCAATCCAAGGCAAACCTGGGGTCGGCGAAGAGCGCAGACGCTCACAGTTCAAATTCTGCCGAAACTGCATCCTCGGTACATGTCGCAAAAGCCTCGGCTCCAAACAGCTGCAAGTACCCCGAAATCAGAGTCTTCAGATCCAACGGGTCCAGCAACACTTGCAAACACCCCTGGGTACAACAATAAGGTTCAACGTCACACTTGTATTCCAAAAATATTCCAAGTTTACACAATCTACGAAAACCGCCTCAAAGATGTGGATTTTTCCACCTGCAATAAGAACTCAAAAAAATCCAACAAAAATACTATCGCGTTCCTCACATCGATACCTTCGAAACGAGTACCTGCACGCCAAATTCCGAGCCCCATAGGCCGAGTTACAAATTCCACAACACAGGGTGCTCACAAACACACAACCATACGTCTGTATTTCCTTGTACAGATAAAGGAGAAGAATCTACCTCTTGGGAAGCCTCAGAAAAATCCAATAAAAATACGATGATAATCCTCGCGTCGAGTAGATGAAAAAAGTGTACAGGCACGTCTCCAACCGATGCCCGGTTACGGAGATAAAAATCCGGCAAGGTGTCGCTGTCCAGAAATTCCATCAGAAAAAGGGGTCCCAGTAAGCATGGAAAAACTCCTTGAAAAGCACGAAACTAGGGGAAGTAGAAAATAACAAGATCGTAGATCTGTCTGTCGCGGATCCAACGGCACAAGAATGGCCTGAAAAAGAGGTCGGAGTAGGCCGGGGGAGCTCGTGCACCGAAACGCGACGAAGGGGAACACAAATGGACGAACGTCGCGCCGCGCCGCAAAAAAGGAAACCTCGATAAGCGTGCTACCAAAAATCTCCAAACGCTGCAGATAGATGCAGCACAGGGAGAGGATCAACTTTGCTGAAGGCCTCAAGTCGGTTTGAAGCTCGGAAATGGTGGAAAAGGGGGAGAAGAAGCAGCTCGGGTCGCTTTTTAAATAGGCTTCAAAAAAACAATTGAAGAAATAACGGCCGTGTCCTATGTTTCGGGCGCCCGATTTCTTTCGGGCCGCTACAGTGTTGGGCCCGGCCCAACACTGTGCGGGCCCGAATTCTTATCGGGCCTCCACGTAGCCCGCCAAACACCGAACACCGAAGCCGCCTGCTAGTATCGCGCCACGTGGCCCGCCGAACACACAACACCAAAACCCGCCGCTAGCCTGCCGCCACGTGGCCCGCCGTAGTTCCGACACGTGGCGCGCCCGAGCGCGGGAGAGGCCGACAGCGGCCATGTGCGCCCCTGGGCCGCCGCCTGTCGCCTCTGCACGCACGCGCCCCGAGGCTATCTGCACCGGCTCCGTGGACCCGGCGCACAGCACCGCACCAATGATACTCTGGCACGTGTCACCCACCAGTCCACCGTACACTCGCGATCTATTCCGTGGACCAAGACTGCTGAGCCAACCAATCCCGCCATGCGACGTGGCCTGCCCCCGGTGCACGCCGGCGCCGTGGACCGCGCACCTGCCTGCGCGCCCACGCGCCTGCCCACGCGCCTGCCCGCGCGCCTGCCCGCGCGCTGCGAGCTGCCCGCGCCTGCCCGCCGCCGCTCCCGTGCCTGCCCGCCGCCGCGCCACCGCCCTCCGCCGTCGCCGGCGCTGCCCGCCGGCCGCCGGAGTTACTGTTCCGGCGTGAACAGTAACCAGTGGCGAAAAAAAACAAGTAAATAGCCCAAATTCATCGTTTTCGCGCACTGAGTCCAAATCCGCTGTCCGTTTTGTCAAATTCCAACTCTAAAAATCACCGAAGGCATCCGGAAAGCTGTTTCTTGGTCTAAACTTCGCGCTGAGCCCAATTTTAATATCCATTGCGCGCAAAACCACTTCTAAGCATCCGACGGGGTCATCAGACTACTCTTGTGATCCAGTAGACACTCTGAGTCCAACACTAGTGTCCAATTGGTGCACGAACACCACATAGACTTCCAGAAGCTGCTGGTCAACCAGTATTCTCGTCGTAGGGATCCAGGTCCTCACAAGTTAGAACTCGGAGACAATTGGTTTGTGGAGTTGCATGCTATGTCTCCATGATCGAACTAAAGAACATTGATGAAGCTCTTCAAGATGACTATTGGATTGAAGCGATGCAGGAAGAGCTCAATCAATTTGAGCGAACAAAGTCTGGGAATTAACGAAGCCTCCGAAGCAACACAATGTGATAGGTACCAAATGGATTTTCAAGAACAAGAAAAATGAAGATGGTACTATCATCGGAACAAAGCAAGTTTAGTTGCTCAAGGCTATTCTCAAGTAGAAGGTATAGACTTTGATGAAACTTTCGCCCCTGTAGCTAGACTCGAGTCCATTCGTATCCTATTTGTTATAGCTTGTCATTTCAAAATCAAACTTTTTCAAATGGACGTTAAGAGCGCATTTTTAAATGGTTTTTAAATGAGGAAGTTTATGTTGCTCAACCGAAAGGTTTTGTGGATCATAAACTACCTAACCATGTTTTTCGATTGAAAAAGGCTCTTTACGGTCTGAAACAAGCACCGCGAGCATGGTACGAAAGGTTGACAAAGCACCTTTTGGAAAAGGGCTATACTCGAGGGGGAGCTGACAGGACTCTCTTTGTGAAGCATTATCAAAACAATTTCATTATAGCACAAATCTATGTGGATGACATTGTGTTTGGTGCAACAAGAATAATGATGCTTCTAAATTCGCGGAAACCATGGAAAGCGAATTTGAGATGTCCATGATGGGCGAATTGACATATTTTCTTGGATTGCAAGTTAAGCAAAGTGATGAAGGCATTCATTTGTGTCAATCCAAGTATGCAAGGAGTTGGTCAAGAAATTTGATTGGAAAATTCTAAAGATTTTCCGACTCCAATGGGAACTAGCCATAAGGGATTGGAAGTGAATCTCACGGTGAGAATGTAGACGAGAAACTTTATCGAAGTATGATTGGAAGTCTACTCTACTCACGGCTAGTCGCCCGGATATATCTTTCAGTGTTGGGATTTGCGCGAGATATCAATCAGCACCGAAGGAGGTTCACCTGAAAGCGGTGAAAAGGATCATCCGGTACATCAAAGGTACAATCAATTTCGGAATTTGGTATCCTATGGGAACATCTCTCGACATTGTTGGATATTCAGATGCCGATTGGGCTGGATCAGTGGATGATCGGAAGAGCACGAGTGGTGCATGTTTTTATCTTGGCCATTGCCTTGTTGCATGGCACAGTAAAAAGCAAAACTGCATTGCTCTCTCGACTGCCGAAGCGGAATACATTTCAGCGGGAAGTTGTTCAACTCAATTGATTTGGATGAAAAGTGTGTTGAGCGACTTTCGCATTCTTGCGACTTCGGTAACAATACTTTGTGACAACACTAGTGCCATAAATATTTCTAAAAACCCTGTGTTGCACTCAAGAACAAAACACATTGAACTTAGATATCATTTTCTTAGAGAGCTAGTTGAATCAAGTACTTTACAAATTTCCTATGTTTCAACTGAAGATCAATTAGCCGATATTTTGACAAAACCTTTGGATCAAAAACGTTTTATTCATTTGCGAAAAGCAATTGGAATGCTTTCCTTGAAATAACAATTTTTTGAACCATTGCTTAGGTTAGGTTTTGTTTTGTGTTTTGTGTATATAGAACATTAACTGAACATTTGTTAAATTGACTTTAATTGCATCTTTTCATGTTTTAGAAATTTATTATGATTTGGATATCATAATAATTCATTTGATGCAATGATCATTTATATCAATTATTTCATCTTTAAGTGATCAAAGTCAATTCCTCTCTCAATGATCTCTTGGTATAGTCATTATCTTATTTGATAATTGAGTTAGGTATGAACACGAGATCAATTTTTGGTTGAATATTTTATATTTTATATAATTGATAGCCAATTGAGGGGGAGTATTATTTAATGTTTGATGCTCAAAAGATGTGGAAAGAGTTACATTCCTTAGTGGAGTGTGAAAACTACCACCACATGGAGGAAAGATGTCACGCCCCAAGCCCGCCAATTTGGACGGTTCGGGCGCGCCAACAGACCCGCCAATCGGGCATGACCTTTCAAGACCCAAAAGGAACGGTTTATTCCAATAATCACAGTTTGGTGTAGCGAAAGAGTAAACAATCAGATAACTAAACTATGAATTTAAAAACTTCCATTCATTCAAACGAACAGTTAAAAGAAAATGAAAGTACAATACTTGAGCGAAAAATAAAACTTTACTTATGTTACAACTCTCTTTGACATACAACTACTATATAAAAATTACAACTTTTTTTTTTTCCAAAATAAAACTTAAACATTTAAAGTTTACATTGATCCTCACATACAATTTCGCTCAAAATAGTAAATACTCCAAAATGATACGGGCGACTCTAAACTGCTAGGTCGCTACCCTACTAGGCCCTTGCCCCTGTCGCGTGCCTCGCTCGATGTACCTGGACCTGTGGGGATGTCACCCAAAGGGTGTGAGAACTACGAAAAAGTTTCCAGTGGGTTCAACCACCGAGCAAAAATGTCCTACACTGCTTGGTCTAATGGAAGCAATATAATAGAGAATAAAATACAGTATTGAAAGCTGTAAATTCTAACTAGCATGCTCAACAAATTTTACCTTTGCCATGACACAACTCTATGTCGTTGTAAGGTACCATGCTAACAAAACCTCTTACTTGACCAATAACTTACTTTGCTTTTCTTTGTGCTTTAATTAAAGTTGCTAAACCCCCGGAGTATCTTGCCCAACGGACCCCAACCCGGCAGATATGCTGCCATAAGACAAGATCTCTAAGGTTGCCGATAACACCCGCAAGTGTTGCCCTGTCCAATGGAAAAACATATCATACGGGTCACTGCCCAGGGGAGGGACACTGCCCTTAACTCCAACAAGAACTACGTTTCACCCCCGAAGGTACGCCCGTTTTATTATCTTTTTTCTTTTACTTTTTCTTTTTTTTCCTTTCTTTTACCTTGGCTTTTAGCCTTTCTTGCACATTGTGCCCTTTTTCTTTCTTTCTCAATTGAGCCTCTAGCTCACATTGCCCCTTGGCAATTTCTTTCTCTTTTCATTTAAGCTTTTAGCTTATCTTTTATTTACTCATTTACTTACCCTAGGTCCATGCCTCAAGGTAACCAATGTCCCTTGGACTTAATTCTTTTACTTTCTTTCTTGCTCAAGTTGAAGTTAAACTGAAGGTACATTGACCCAACTCCCTATGACAACTCTAGGGATTTTACTCACTTTGCATTTTAACCTCAACCATATTATATTTCTCTTAGAGACTTCACTTTAAGTTAAGCTTTAACTCTATATACACTCTTAGTTGACTCAAGCATAATGCCACTCGTGAAGTCCTAAGGTGAATGCCATACAAAAACCTTAATCTAGGTTTCTCCTATGTCATATATCCATCATGCAATATTAATATTTTCATGCTAACATGTAGTATGCCATCAACATAACTTATACTCTTTACTTCTCTACTCACGTAATAATCCATTTTTATGTTTCTTAGCTCAAGAATACGCACATGCATTTGTTCATACCTCATACAAACCCTAACTCTACTAACATGCTTCTGGTTAAAAAGCAAAAGACAAAGGGGAGAGGTCACCCTCGTTCGCTAGAATCCCCCACCTCGATGTTTTTTTTCGTTCTTGAAAGAGACAAAAATCTGCTCTTTTGATCTCCAAGGTTTTCCTAAAATGAAAGGAAAATCATGAATCAATTACTTTCCATGATTCACTAATTCCATAAAAATTATAAAACTAAAACCCTTTTTAAAACATAAAAGGGAGAATTCCTTAAGTGACTCTTTTTTTGGATCAATTTGAAGGGAATAGGGAAGAGAATCCCATTCTTGTCATATTTTCCAAAGAGAAACATTGATCTCTTTAGCCTAGGGAAAAAAGCCCAAAAATTTGAGGAATAACTCAATTTGAGTAATTACCCTCAATTGTTGATTTTGCTCATTGGAGAAGAGAAGAGAAAAACCTTTTCCTTCCTAAATTTATTTTCTCTCAAATTTTTCTTCTTCTTCTCTTCTCCAATTTCTCCTTTTTCTCTTTTTTTTTTTTTTTTTTTTTTTTTTGGTCAAGATCTGCTGCTGGGCAGCAGCTTGCACAGCTGCTGCCCAGGTAGCAGCTTCTAGCAGCCGCCCTGCAGCTGTTGCTTGTAGCAGCAGCAGCAGCAGCTGCAGCTGCCCCCTGCAGCTACTCTTGCAGCTGCTTATGCAGCTAATTCAGCTGCATAAGCAGCTGAATCCTGCTGTTGCTGCAGCAGCAGCTGCAGTCCCTCAGCTGCCAATGCAGCTCTTTTTTTTTCTTTTTTTCTTTTTTTTTTTTGTTGCTCAGCTGCCCAAGGCAGCTGCCTTGTAGTTGCACATTGCAGCTGCCTTTGCAGCTGCAAGGCAGCTGCCAAAGCTGCATGCGCAGCTTTCTTGCTGCTCAGCAGCAGCAGCAGCTGAGCAGCAGTATTTGCGCAGCTGCTGCTGCATTGGAGCAGCAGCTGCTGCAGCATATGCTGCTGCTGCTGGCAGCAGCTGCACTTGATGCAACTGCTGCTGGCAGCAACAAGCTGCCCTTCCTCTTTTTTTTTTTTTTTTTTTTTTTTTTTTGTTGTTGTTAATGTTTTCCTAGTCCTGTGTAAGTAAGAGGAGAAAAGGGGGGGAAGGAGAGCCCTTACTTGTCATAAAGAGGGAGAGGGAGAAAGGTATCTTCTTCTTCTTCTCCTTCTTCTTCTTTCTTCTTCTTCTTCTTCTCCTTCTTCTTCTTTCTTCTTCTTCTTCTTCTCCTTCTTCTTCTTTCTTCTTTCTTTCTTTCTTTCGTTTCCTGCTTTCTTCTTTAGCAGAGAGAGAGAAGAGGGTAGGGTATTCAAAGAGGAAGAGAGAGATTTTAATGCTCTGCAGGTGGGTAGTTGGGGGGGAGGAGTAGTTTTACTAATTTGCCCCAACTTACAAAAGAAATCCCCAAACTGCCCATGTTTCCTGCAGTTTGCTCTTGCAGTGAGCAAATTCGGGAATTCATTTTCCTCCGCATTTTGCCGCCAACTGGAAAATCGAAATTACAATTTTTCTTCTCCCGTTTATTCTACAAATTTTTTTTAAACTCCCCACAATTTCTTTTAAATTTTTGGGCTACTCTAAGCCCTCAAAATATGGCTCCGAAAAGGATTGGAGATAAACTACATCAGCAAAAACTGCAGTTTCAGAATTCTTAAAGCATTTTGCTTCGCTTCGTTCTCCTATTTTCCTTTAATCCCTCACCTCGGCACTTCACCCCTTTTAATCAGCAAACTTTTCTGAGACACTCCACGATTTCTTTTTATTTTTTTTGACTACTTTAGGGCTCCGAAAAAGCTTGCCGATAACAGAATTCAGGATTCCTGAATTTTGCTAAGTCCTTGAGCTTCAACTCACATTTCGACCCGATGCTCTTCGCGTCGGTCCGAAACGCACCGAACTTGACTGTAATCATATTTAAAGTTAGTTACAAGTCTTTTCGCCACATTTCGTCATTTTGCGAATTCGACAAACGAGGACTTAAGCTTTACAAATTTGAAACTTCAAACTCTCAACTACAACTCACTTTTCGACTCAACGGCTTTTGCGTCGATTTGAAATGCTTCCAATCCACTTATAATTACATTTGAAATGTGTTACAAGTATTTTTACCGAATTTTTGCTATTTCACGAAAATCGGTGCACTACATTCTCCCCTCCTTTAGGAGTTTCGTCCGCGAAACCAAAACCCACATACCTTAGGATTTATTCCTCGAATAGGCGAGTGTAGTGCTCCCGCATCACGGCCTCAGGCTCCCACGTGGCTTCTTCTTCGCTGTGCCTCGTCCAAAGCACCTTCCCATAGGGGATGGAGCGGTTCCTAAGCCTTCTTTCACGCCGATCTACAATCTTATACGGGAACTCATCATAGCTCATGTCCTCCCGTAGATCAAGCGGTGGGTAGTTGATTATGTGCCTCGGGTCGTGGACGTAGTGGCGGAGCTGTGACACATGGAATACATCATGAACTCCGGCGAAGTCTGGAGGCAATGCCACTTTATAGGCCACCGGACCAACCCGCTCCAATACTTCATAAGGACCAAGAAAGCGAGGGTTTAACTTTCCCCACATCCCAAATCGAACCACTCCTTTTGTGGGCGACACCCTCAGGAATACATGATCTCCTACCTTAAATTCTAGGTCGTGCCGTCACGCCGCATTTTATCCGCATAGCTCTTCTGCCGACTTTGCGCCATCACTAGACGTTGACGTGCAATTTGCACCTTCTCCTCGGCCTCTTGCAATACATCAGGACCCAGTGATGACCTCTCGCCGACCTCACTCCAATGCAACGGGGACCGGCACTTCCTGCCATATAACGCCTCGAAAGGCATAATAGGACTAAATCTCTTAACCCGACTATAACATTTTGGATGGTAGCAAGGTCCAAGAGGTTATGAGAGTTAAGCATGCTAGAGCTAGAGAAGTTGTAGGATGGGTGATCCCCTGAGAAGTGGGGCTAAATCTCTTAACCCGACTATAGCATTTTGGATGGTAGCAAGGTCCAAGAGGTTATGAGAGTTAAGCGTGCTAGAGCTAGAGAAGTTCTAGGATGGGTGATCCCCTGAGAAGTGGGGCGTCACATAATCACTGCCCCAAAAGGGCCAGTCAAACCTGCACCCACTTACTACCACACATCCACAAGAGGACGGGATTTACATAGGGCGTCCCACATGGACTGCATCGACAAGTCGCGATAGTAACGTAACAGGCCCAGCTCCAGAGCAGCACTAGAGGGGCGCGCCCCCACCGAGGAAGTATCCGCGTATCTCTGTCGAGCTCAATCTGGCTCATGCAGGCTATAGTCCAAATCCACGATCAATCAGATCGATAATGTCCAACTCACAATACTAACCCACTAGCTCGAGGTACTCAACAGCCGGGACCGCCGTCAACCCAAACGGCTCCCAAAACAGGAATCCAACTTAACACACTAAAACTCACTGGCTGGAGATACTCTACAGCCCCAACAACGAAGGGTGCGAAGACCCCGAAAGACTAATACCTACAATTCCAATCAAACAAGAACGGGCTATAGGCATAGCCTCCCATTGTTCTCCACCCATGAATGAAAATAGCCCTTAGAACTCAAATCGCTCAAACCCTCCCGGGTGAGGAAGTTTATAAGAAAAGATGATTTTTATTGCTAAATACCATTTCCACTCAGACCCTATCCAGATGAGGATAGAAATAGCTCCATTTTAAGAAAACCGTCTTGATTTGAGAAAATCAACTTTTATATATTTTAGTTGCGAAAATCGGTTAAAAACGAGTTTATTTTATGAATCCCGAAGGGCTAATGCCTTTGCCCAATCAAACAAGAACAGGCCCCGGCGACCCCTAGAAACGAGTTCATCATATCCATGAATGTTGCTGGCGCATTCGTAAGTCCAAATGGCATAACTGTAAATTCATAGTGACCATACTGAGTCCTGAATGCTGTCTTAGGAATATCCGTACCCTTAACCCTTAGTTGGTGATATTCAGATTGCAAGTCAATTTTTGAGAAAACGGTGGCTCCTTGCAATTGATCAAATAAATCATCAATTCGAGGTAGAGGGTACTTATTCTTCATCGTGACCTTATTCAATTCCCGGTAGTCAATATAAAGTCTCAAGCTGCCATCTTTCTTCCGTACAAACAAAACCGGTGCTCCTCAAGACGAAACACTCGGCCTAACGAACTCCTTGGCTAATAAATCCTCCAACTGAGGCTTGAGTTCCTTTAATTCCGCAAATGCCATTCGGTAAGGTGCCTTTGAAATCGGTAAAGTGCCGAGAACAAGATCAATGGTGAACTCAATCTCACGCTAGGGTGGCATCCTGGGCAACTCATCTGGGAATACATCCTGAAACACTCTCACAACTGGAATGTCGGAAAGTGACGGTGAAGGCCGCGAAACCAAATCCACTGAAGCCAAGTGCAAGACCCGCTTAGTTTTTCTAATGGGGCATCCAGCGGAACCAAAACATTGTAAATTGATTTATTTAATTTTTTAATTATTTTTGGAGTGATCCGTCATGGGCCGCGGGAATTTTAGTGAGTAGAGCTCGCGGAGCCGAGAACGGCGATGCGATCGGATCCGAATTCCGACTCCGGGAGCTCCCAGATTTAAATTCCGAAGTCTGGACCTCCCGTCTAATGTTCCGGGATCCGTGCGAGACCGTTTGCACGCTTTTCCATGCAATCTTTAAACAGCAAGATTTATTATTTATAATTAATTAATAAGTATTATTGGTATACGTATATTATTTTATTTTATTTTATTTTATTTTATTTTTATTTTTGTGGGGGGTTATAAATACGGGGTTAGGGTTTTTGGGAACCCCGTAACCCTTTTCCCTTCTTTTCTTTCTCTCCTCCCCTCAACCGTGCGGCGGCTAGGTCTGGGAAACGATCAGAGCGAACGAACGAAAGGCTCCTCCTTCGCACGAGTCCCCACCGGACCAAGAACCCCGGTCCTCTCCCTTCTCGCAGTCAAGGTAATTTTTATTATTTTAGTTTTTTTTTTCGGGTGGCGCAACGAGATCGCCGGGCGGCCGAACCGCCGCCACCGGAGGGGAGGCGGACGCCGTCGGGGACGGACGCCACCGCCGCGAGCGGCGCGCCGCCGCGCGGGGCCGCCCTCGGACTATGCGCGCTACGCACGGGTCGGTGCCGTGCGAAAGTGGACGCCGCACAGGGTCCGGGAAGCGGGTCGGGCTCCCCCGCCTTTCAGCATCTTTAGTCAATTTTACTTCTAGTCCTGGTCTGAGCTTTCTGTTATTTCCCCCAGGAGTGCGGGACGTTCTAAGCTCGACGAGCGAACCAGACGGGACGAATCTACCATCAAACTTCCCTTCAGGTGGGTAAAATTTCCAAAGGGGTATAGGAAAAGGTGTAAGTCGTACATTATGCATGTTCGGGCAAGTACGGAGCTTAAATAACTGCGGTTTATGATACTAACCCCATTTATATGCTGTATACATATTCGTGATATACTTATTCAATATGAGGCTCTTGTTGCTACACGCACACCGACGGTTTGGCCACCGCAAGGGTGTGCTTTTCCGGAAAAGTAGTAAGGGTGACCCGTGTACCCCACGCAGAGGTGGCGTTAGGAATGGGGGCCCCCGCGGGTGGGGGGTGTGAGCGGTGATGCCGGGGCGGGTGCCCGGCGGCCGAGGCAGGGGCTCGGCAGGGGACACCGGGGTAGGCGCCCGGTGTGGGGGTCGGGGAAGGTGCCCGGTTTTGTTTGATTCAGGGTAGGTCAACCATGGCGTTGACCGTACGTGCGAGTCAAAGAGGGGTTGCTCCGGATGTTGTGGTTTGAGTTATTTTGCCCTTATTGCATTCTTTACTTTTTATAGTCACTGACTTCCCACTCTGTGACAGGTTCATCAGGGGGCGAGCGTAGGGACGCTGGTGAGGCCGTGCGCGCGCGACGTTCAGAGAACCTTGAGTAACACAACTTGGTGGACTCATTTTTCCCTTTTACTTTATTAGTTATGCTAGCTAGTTGTGGTGTGCGATACCCCTGTGGGATCGACGTGGATGTTGCCCTTTTCCTTTATGACTGATGCATGAGTGTGGACTTTCTTTCTCTCTTTACTTTTGGCCAATTTAAAATAAAAGCTTAAATCGTTTGCGAAAACTGCTTTCAAGAAATATGGGCGTCGGGTGGACGCCGCTTTCAAAATCCTGCGATGTTTTATCCTTTACAAACAGTTGGCCTCTTTCAAATAGACCAGTATATGGGCGGTGTGATTGTATGATGAATGCGCTTGTGCCTTGTACTAATGTGGTTAATGTTATACGTGTTGAAATATGTAATCGGGACGCCGTGCATATGCAAAGGAGACTCCGCCCGTCAGCGGGGTGAATTTGCGTATGTGGCGGGTCTGTGCGCGCACCGGGGCGGATTCTCAAACTAAAGAAAGACAGAAAAAAAAAATATACACCATTTTGGGAGCATAGGTGGCTCAAAACTTTCGCGCGTTAGAACCCCCGGGGCGTGACACCAAGTAAGCTATGCAACCACCCTGAATCAATGTCACGCCCCGAGGGTTTAAATATGAGGAAGAAAAGCCAATAAGTGATGCATAAATTTTTTTTTTTTGAAAACCCTTCCTCCGGTGCGCGCCCAGACCGCCGCATATACAAATTCACTCCGCAAACGGGCAGAGTCTCCTTTGTATATGCACGGCGTCACAACTACAAATATCACTTTAACCACATAGTCCATGAGTCGAGTAAAAGAGAACATACAACAATCTTGCATAAGCATCAAAGAGGCCGACTAAACTTAAAAGGATAAATCCATAGGTTTGTAAAACGGTGCCCACACGACATCTGTGTTTTTCAAAACCACTTTCGCAATCCATAAATCCACAGGTTTGGAAAACGGTGCCCACACGACACCTATGTTTTTTTCAAAATCATTTTCGCAATTCATTTCAATTGTTTGAAAATGGCCGACCAACATATAATAAAGTAAAGCATTCATCCACGGAACATGCAACCGTCCCAACATCCACATCATCCACATCAACAAATCATACTCACATAACTACTAACTTAAATGAAATAGCCAAAAAAAAAAAGGGAAAGTAAAGTATCTAGCCCTGAGTAAGGCCTTAATCCTCACGTCGCGGCCTCACCGTCGTCCCATATCCCACCCCCGACTGAACCTGTCACAATATGGGAAATCAGTGACGAATAGAGTAAAGTAATAAGCGGTAAAAACTATAAACAAAACCAACCGAAAGAACCAGAGCATACGCACTCCTCATCGTGCGGTCAACCGTAACTCCCTGTAATGAAACCAGACCGAGCACCTGCCTCGGTAATCCACACTACTAAACCAGACCGAGCACCTGCCTCAGTAATCCACACCGCTCTCACCTTGGTGCCTTTAACCCCCCACCTATAGGGGCCCCACTATGTCACCTTGTGGGGCACACGGGTCAACGTATCACTTTTCCGGAAAAGTACACACACGCGGTGGCCAAACCGCAGGTGTACGTGTAAGCAACCTCGAGCATCGTAACCTAGAACATGATGTATCATCGAGCACCGCGACCCTCAATCGCCATAAATATAATGATAATAAAACATAAGCTTATACAGGGGTTAACAATATTTTAACATGTCAATACTTTACTCTTACCAATTACCCTCATTTCCCGACTCAAGAACTGTCGAAAGAGGAACCCACCTTAGCGTGCGTCGACCGAAAACACTCGGACCCATCTCGTGTCCCCCGTATGGTTCCGGACCTAA
>CM054943.1:20909804-20947102 GCA_029168755.2 Tillandsia fasciculata
AAAATTTTAATTTTACTATATAATCTTTCAATTATTTAATTTGAGTCGGTCAATAATATTTTGATTTTAAAATTTAAATATATAGTTTATTTGTATATATTTAGTTAGTATATTTGAGACAAGTATCATAACCATAAGTTCATTAAAATAAATAATTAGTTTAAATTTTAGAGTCAAAGTGTCATTAACAGACTCAAATCAAACAAATTGAAAAGGATTAAATTGTAACGTTGAGTCCAGAATTTTTGCCACACGAGGAAGCGACGCGTGGGGCTACCATCGGCTAAAGACATCAGCATATGGGAGAATGAGTTAGAAAAGAGGGACCCGCATCTCGATTAAGACAGGTCTAAGTCACGTAAGATTGCAGCACGCGACATACGCCATCGGCTAAAGGTATCAGCTGATAGGAGAAGTAGCCGACGAGAAGATTATCGCTTCATCTAGGATTGATCTCGCCTGAGGACGAACATTAATCCGTCTCAATCAAGCCACGAAGAATGCGATGTCAGAGCCAACTTTCGATTGTTCGAGCCAGAGAAAGAAAAACTCTGAAAGAAAGGAGTGTGAGATTTGGACACATGTAGTGGCCCAGATCCACGTGCAGCTTTTTTCGTGATCCGTGGTAGTGAAACACCTATTATTGGTGTGTCGAGCGTGCAACATGTCAGATGGACGCGTTGGACGGACTCAATGAGGATTCTGGCTCAAGCCTATTTTACAACTGCTCTCGCCGAATATTAGTAGTGGTTCCAGACTAAACAGAGGCCAGATTTGGATTTAGTGCGGAAAAATGCTTGAAAATGGCTATTTACTTATATTTTTCAGAGTCCGAATGCCTAAAAACGGACACCGAGAAGTTTTCAGTGTATTTTGGTGCACTAGGGAGTCGTGGACCGGCGGAGGTGACACGTGGCGGCCTATTATTGGCTGGCTCACGGTTCGCAGTCCATGGAAGCTTGGCGTTGGTGTAGTGAACCGGCGGGAGAGACACGTGGCGGCCTGTCATTGGCCGGCACACGTTGTGCGGTCCATGGGATTTTGGCGCTGGCGCAGTGGACCAGGCGGGTGTTACGTGGCAGTTCCCTATTGGCGGGCTCACGCGGCGCGGTCCACGGGGTCAAGGAACCTGGTGCATGGACCGGGATGCGCCACGTAGTGGCCCCGGATTCGCCGGCTCACGCTTGCGCAGCGCACGGGAGGGCGCAGCGCTGCGGCCGTACGCACGCGTGGCAGGGGGGCGCAGGCGTGTCGAGCGACGGCTGGGGTAGCGGGCGGGGCGCGCCCGCGCGTGCGCCATATGGCGCCCCGCCATTAGCAGGCGCCGTGGACCGCCGGCCTGCGCGGGACACGCAACAGCGCCGAGTGGTTGGGCGACGCTGTCCCGTGTTCGGGACACGCGTCGAGCCCAGGACGATTCGGGCGCTAACGGGGGCGAGCCTTTGGGCTTTCGGGCGCCCGAATGTGGGCCTTGCACCCGAATCTTGGTGGGCTATAAATAGCCCACCATCCCTATCTTCTTTTGGTTTTCCGAGTTTTAGAGAGAGAAAGAGCTTGTGGCATGAAGAAAACTTGTTCCCCTCTCTGTCCTCCATCTCTCCAGGAAGTTCCAAGATTTTAGGAGTTTTCGGCATCGAGATCTCAACGACGCGACGCGCTTCGACGTTTCCCTTTCGCGGCCCGTTTTCGTCGCAGCTCAGTTGGAGAAGTCCCCTACGCCAACTAGGAGAAATTTTTGGACGATTTTTGTGGCAGCATGTTCCTAAGAGGTAGGCCTTCGATTTTCGTGTTGATCACTTTGCTCCGTTTTGGGTTTTGGCATGGTTCCGAGGCATCATTTAACCCCATTTTCTGTGACCATTTTCAGGATAGCACGGGATTGTTTTTTTTTCTATCTTGGCTTACGAGCATCGGAACAGGGCATATAAATACTCGTTTTGGATCTACTCGTCACAAAGATCGCAGTCGTAATTTTTCTGGATTTTTCTGAGGACTGCGTATAGGTGAAAAATCCCCTTTCTCTGTGCTTGTTTGCAAAACAGCGAATGCTGTTTTCGGGAGAGGCCATTTATGCCGAGTTCGATTATTTTGCAGTGACTCACGGATTTTAGGTGTTGTGGGGACAGTTGTTGGACAGCGATGATCCTTACAGTTGGAGAGTTTTTGTGGACTTGGATTTGCATGCCAGGTAGGTGATTGTTGCTTACCTCACTCTACGATTTACTCACCAGGGCTATTAAAGAAAAACCCCCCTAATTTTTGGATTGAGAGTTCGCTACCCTATTTGACATCATGCATGACTAAAATAACTGATTAATTCTTGGCCTATTGATGTAGGAATATTATTGAAAATATACTATTGTGAAAACATGATTGTGGGGATATTATAGTGGTGATAAATTAACATGCCATATTAGCACATAGACTTTTATGAAAATAGATTTTTTGTTGGGACAAGATGACATATATATGTGCGGGTACCACTTGATGATTATTATGGATCATGAATTATAGACATGTATAGTTGGTTAGTGATTGTGGCATGTTGGTTATACCTATACGGAGCTACTATTTGATACACATGTGGAACTACTATTTGATACACTTTTTTATCTTCCACGAGGACATTTGTATGCTTGTATGGACATCTAGATAGGCCACTATTTATTGCTATACTATCATATTGGGACTTGACTTAGGAAAAACCATGATTGTTTCTTTTCTTTTTTTCATTTAGACTTTTGATTCATATTGCTCGGGTTCGAGCAGGGGTTTGGGATAGTGTAGTCGGGACCTTCGAGTCTGGGACAGGTTGTACTTGATTATGGATTTATGGGGGATTGCGGCAACGCGGAAAGTAGGCGGTTGACCGGATATGTTTATTTTATCAGATTATGGGCTTGTAGAGGGTTGCGGCGACCGCGGACATTAGGCGGTTGACCGGATGTTTACTTTTGCATCAGATTGGGGGATCGGAGTTTATTAGTGGATGGATTTTCCTACTTTGATCAAAGTCGTGATCCAGTCCTGCTATATTGA
The DNA here is from genome assembly GCA_029168755.2 of Tillandsia fasciculata. Taxonomy (NCBI): domain Eukaryota; kingdom Viridiplantae; phylum Streptophyta; class Magnoliopsida; order Poales; family Bromeliaceae; genus Tillandsia; species Tillandsia fasciculata. The sequence continues at coordinate 20,912,844 of CM054943.1, forward strand.
TATACTTATGACATGGTTACTTTACTCGTGTAGGTCGCTCACCTCGAGTGCCACTCGGAGTAGGCGATTGACACCGCGGCCAGTGAGTACGGACCTTGAGTTTCGGTCAGTGAGTGCCGATCTGCTAGCGATTGATACAGTGGCCAGTGAGTATCGGACCCCGAGTTTCGGTCAGTGAGTGCCGATCTGTTAGCAGTACTTGAGACAGTAGAGCAGGCAATACCGATTTTTACTAGTGGCTAGATTGGGTTTATTTGGACAGATACTGTTTACGATCCATGCATACAGTCATTTTAGTCGGTACTGTATTTAGAGGCATACTAGTGGTAGTATTCTTTTATCAGTAGTCATATAGCTTACCGCTTTTCTTTCCCTTTCGCCTCTGGTAGACTTAGTGGGTGCGTCGGAGTTGAAGCTTTACCCACTAGGGGAGACTACTGGTTTTACTAGTAGTTCTCACCCCCATTGTTGTTTTCCCTCTTTTTCCCTATTTGTTTTGCAGAGTCTTCTGCGGGAGCTGCTGGGCATCGGCGGCTGATCGAGGTAAGGGGATCGCTGATTAGATAGATCTCCTGTGAGGCTGAGAGTTGCTGTTAGACAGATGTTGTACCTTCACTCAGACTGTAGTAGTTACTTTACTTGAGGTCTGGCTTTGGGCAGCTGGATGTATTATTTTGGTGAGCTGGGAGTTATTGTATTTATTACAATTTTATTTTATTTTCAGTCCGAGATATTATGTAGTTCTTTTTAGTTCAGCTCTGTACTATGCTCTTTTATTATATATTTATATTGAGCAGGGTTACCGGCGCTTCGTGTACATGAAAAACTTTCGTGTGCACGACAGATCTATTGACGAGCCTGGGTTCTGGTTTACACCCGGGGCGTGACAAACACAAGTCTCGCCACAAACCCTGGAACGGCAAACGACGCCCAGCATCGGAAAGCGTCGATGATCACATTCGGCTCGCCAATTTGGGGATGAATTTGGACAGAAAAATGGTTGTAGGACCCCGGAACCCCATGCAGCTTTTTCTCGTGAATCACTGTGCAACACCTGTGATGGTTGTGTTTGGGCCCATAGTGTATCAAGGGATGCACAGATGGACCCTGTGAGTTATTGTTAGCTGGTTGGCCTTCGGCTGCTTTTGCCGAATTTTAGAAAAGGTTTTAGGCCAAACGGGGGGTTGGATTTGGATTCAACCGGAAAAAACGCTTGAAAATGGCTATTTGCTTGTTAATTCTCGATCCGGATGCCCAAAAAGGGACTCCCGGAAGTTTTATGGATTTTCGGTGCATGGGGAGCCGTGGCTGTAGAGTCCTGGCGTTCTTGCCCTTGTATACCCCTTTTTTTATTTTGACGGGACTGGTAGGAAAACCTTTCACCGCTTTCTGCATTGGACTGACCGGGGCCGCTAGTATTTTTTTTGCGTCTGGGCTCGAAGAACGGAGGGCGGCAAAAGCGAACGGATTCGGATTCCGATCTACGGAACTCCCGGAATGGGGGTCAAAGCATTTGCTTTGAGTGGTGCATTGGAACCCGTGCTAAGTGGCCGGCATGTTTTTCGCGGTGTTCGGATGGGATCCTGCTGTGATCCGACTTTTCATCTTTTTATGTCAGTGGGTTATTTGATTTATTTGGTAGCATCCCGACCTTTCAGTTTTCTGTTTTGGGTCCTATTTGTTTTTCTTCAGTTGTTAGGAGGGGAGTTGAAATTCGAGAATTTTTGGCTGATCGTCGGGGTCTGCGGGTATTTTTAGGTGGTAGAGCTCGCAAAACGGTGAACGGCGGCGCGATCGGATTTGAATTCCGACCCGGGATCTCCCAGAAATAATTTTTGAAGTTTACCATCAGTTTGGGCGCATCGAAAGTCGTGCAGGCGATCGGCACGTTTTTCGGGGTAATTTGGACCCCTCGTTGCACCCCGATTGATTTAAGTTGTGTTTTGGGGATTTAGGTTTAGCCTGTTTTTTTCATTTGGGCGTTAAATTTATTTGGGTGCGTGCGGGGGGGGGGGAAACCCAATCCCTTTTCCCTCTGCTCAAGAAACCGACGGAGGGAACCAAAACCGAGAAAGGGAAATCGCCCATCCTCTGCGAGATTGATCGGGCGTGGAGGGGCGGACGATCCTCCTTCTCCTCCTCCTCCGGCAAAAGCGAGGTAAGCGGTTCGGGCCTTTTCGTTTAATTTCGGTCTAGGGTTTCCTTTTTGCCGGTGTCGTGGGTTGTTGAACAGGAGGCCGCCGCCGCCGTTGTCAAACGGGAGGCCGCCGCCGCTGTTGTCGTGTCCGGGGGTCGTCGCCGCCGTCGCCGGGGTCGCGGCGTCGCAACCGGAGCCGAAAAAGGGGTCGAAGTACTGTTCATTCGGAAGAAGAAACAGGTCACGCGGTCCACCAGACCCGGCGTGCACCCGGTGCACGGATTCCGGACCCAGCGACGCGAACCCGGTGCACGGTTGCGTGCGCCAGGCAACGCGGTCCACCAGACCTGGCGTGCACCCGGTTCACCGCTACCGGGCCCAGGGGCGCGGACCCGGCGCACGAAAGCGTGCGCCAGGTCGCGCGGCCCACCGTTTCGGCGTGCACTCGGTGCACGCCCGCACAGCCCGATCGCGTGGACCCGGCTCGCGCTCCCGCCCGTGCGCGGCCCGGCCCATGCCGCAGCGGTCCACCGCTGCGGCATGCTCCCGGTCTGCGCCCCGGCGGTCCTGCGTCGTGAACCCGGTCCACGCAGGGACCCGTGCACCAGTCTTCTGTTTGAGAGCCCGGAAGCTCCGTTTTTGGCCCGTTTCGCCCCGTTTTTGAGTGTTTTTAACCGCGACGATGTTTTTAACGATAAGTTTTACTGTAGATCTTCTTCGGGCACAAGGGAGTGTTTTAACTGGAGTTTTCGCACATCTTCTTCTTCGCGTTTCAGGTGGGTACCCCTTAGAACCCCTTTGTACATATTCTTGTTACTATTATGTTTCATTGTCCTCATATTTGTGGTGACTGAGGGTCACGGTGCACGAGGATACATCCCGTGGTGGGGAATTTTTCCGGTGGTTGATTTACGGTATTGTGGGAAAGGTGTAAGAGTAAGTAGTTGCATCATTTCAATATTGTTAACTCCCGTTATTATTTATCACATGCTCTTATCGACGTTTTAGCAACCAAGTGTCGCGGTGCCCTATATTATGTATATGTATGTGGGTTTTATTGTGGTGTCTAGCGCCGGCCTCCGGCAGTCTTTTACTCTTGATATTACATGTTATCGTTTTACCTTTGATATTACATGTTATTGTTTCACTCTTGATATTACATGTTACTGTTCTACTCCTGATTATACATGTTAGAGGGGTACTTTAGATTTCACATGTCACCATTTTACTCTTATTTACTAATCATGTTGCTACCGGGATAGCGGTTATAGTTTGCTCTTGATTATATATTATGATGCTAATATGATTGTGGTTATGGTTACTTTGCTCGAGGCTGCACACGCGCACCCGCGGTTTGGCCACCGCTAAGGGTGCGCTTTTCCGGAAAAGTGGTCTATGACCCGTGTATACCCACGAGGTGACGTAGTGGGGCCCCTTATTAGTTGTGGGGTTTGAGGCGCCGAGGTGCGAGCGGTGCGACCCGTCGGTTTAGTTGTCCGACGTGGTCGGGTTTTTGCAGGTACGGTGCGACCCGTCGGTTTAGTTGTCCGACGTGGTCGGGTTTGTTACAGGTACGGCACGGCCCGTCGGTTTAGTTGTCCGACGGGGCCAGGTATTACAGGTACGGTACGGCCCGCCGGTTTAGTTGTCCGACGGGGCCGGGTATTGCAGGATACAGGGGCACAGGTTATCTCTCCACGCTTGGGAGGGTGGTTACTCCGGTTTGCTTTACGGTTTGATTTACTACTTTTCCTGCTCTATTGTTATTATTCGTCACTGACTTCCCATATCGTGACAGGGTCCAGACGGGGGGAGCGGTAGGCGACGGTGAGGACGGGGCAGGAGCTTCTGGGTCGCTGGGGACCCTGGACTGTATTTCCTCTTTCATTTTTACATTTCATTTACGTTTGTAGTTATTTGTGAGGTTCTCGATACCCTCGTGGGGTCGGTGTGGATGTCGGCATGGTTTACTTTTGGTTCTCTTCTTATGCATTCATCTTCCCTTTGTTCCTGTTGGCCGTTTGAAAAAAAAAAAAGGAAAAACAAAACCAAAGAAAAGACTGCGAAAACCGTTTTTAAAATTTAAGTGTCGTGTGGGCACCGATTTCAAAACCCTGTGGATTTTATGGATTGCGAAAATGAATTTCAAAACCCGAGTGTCGTGTGGGCACTGTTTTCAAACCCTGTGGATTTATGCTGTTTTCGAAATGCGTTTTCAAAATCTGAGTGCCGGGTAGGCGCTTTTTCAACGACTGTGGATTTATCCTTTCAAACTGATCGGCCGTGCATTTTAATAAATTATGGTACCTAGTTGTGTGTTAGTGACTGTTGTGATTGAATGGTTGGTTGTGTTGGAACTTGTACTAAACGCTACGCCGTGCATATACAGAGGAGACTCTGTCCGTTTGCAGAGAGATTCTGTATATGCGGCGGGTCTGGGCATGCGCCGGGGAATAAAGGTTTTCTTTTATCAAAAAAAAAAAAAAAAATTTCTTATACGTCAAATGTTCGACTTCTGTGAACCGTTTCCGCTAAAACGAACCCCCGGGGCGTGACAGATTAAGATGGTATCAGAGAGGTTCTTTCAATCACAACAGTTAATGCCGACATCCGTGGGGATACCTCACTTGCCTACAGGTGAATGAAATGGGTAGGGCATAGGAAGGTAGAACGCGAGTGATCGAGGGGGGGAAGAGTCCGAGTCCTTTTCTCTCGCTAGGTGGTTCGTTGTTTTGTAAGTGAAGTCTAGGGCTGACTCTTGTTGTGTGTGTACAGATATGGCCCGTACCAGATCATCGGCCGGGGACGCGGAGGCAGATACGACGACGTCGACGGCCGCGGAAAACTAGCTCCTGCGGCAACAAATGCGAGAGTGCGGGGACCATCGAGTTCTTTTCTCGATATGGCTCGGGTGGTAGCACAACCCACCGGTGGTTGTTGGTTTATTGGCCGTCTGTCGGCCATGGGTAACTGGATAGCTGTTTGTCTAAACTTGTACCTTCTGGGTTTCCTGGTGTTAAGTTACAGCGGGTAGTCGGTCGTTTCCTTTTGCACCACGGGCAAAGTACTGGTGGGAGTGAGGATTCCTCCCCTATGATCGTTACCCATAGTTCGGCTTTTCACCGTAACCACTGCGATGGGTTGTAGAGATCGTCATGTTGGGTTCACGGGTGGCTCCTTTTAGTGGGGTTGTGGTGGTAAAGCTTTGGGTTGGGTTTCTGTTTTCTGCACAAGTGCGTCGGTTCGGTTGTCCTGCTGGTGGGTTGGCGTGTGATCCCTCGAGTGCGTTTAGTGAACCTAGGCAACTTTTGACACGGTTCTTCTCGCTGTTTTCGTTGTTTGTCTTCTTTCGACCCTTAGATTTCAGATGGATAGTCTTCAGTACCTGGAGATCTTTGCAGAACGGACCTAGAGCTTAGATTTTCTTCTAGTTGGGAATGTCAGTGTTGGCCTAGAAGTTGCCGCTTGATTAGATGCCCGGTGCTTGGTGGGGCAACGGTTTGGGACCGAGAGCTAGTTGCGTTTTGGAGCGTCGCACCCCGTCGGTGCCAGGACGGAAGTAGAACCTTACCTTGTGGGTTTTGTCGCCAGCTTCCTATGACTAACGCATAGCCTTGAGGCTTGGTTGGGAGCGTTGTGGATTGTGATCTTTTGGGGCTGGTGTGAGTCAAGGGGGGGGGATCTGGCGACTACTCGGAGTTTTAGTACTGGTCACCTTCGGCTAGGAGGCCCTGTACGCAGCCCTTTTTGTAGGGTAGACCTTGTGGTAGGTCTTAGAGCTGAAACCTAACGTTAGTCTTGACCGTCGCCTCGGTAGGATGGATAGTCGGAACGAGTGGTCCGGGATGGTGGTTATGCTCCGAGCTTGTGGCCAGTGCTGGTGACGGGTGGAAGTGGCCCGTGTTGGTGACGTAGGGGAGTGGTCCGTGTGGGTGACAGGGGAGTTCGTTGTTTTTGGGGGAAAATTTCGGATAGTTAATAACCCAGCCTATTTTGTTGGCACCTCTTGGAGCCTTGTGAGGGCGTTAGTGTGGTTAGTTTTCCTTGTCGTCGGGTTAGTTGTTTTAGACCTTAAAGGGTTCACCAGACCGAGTGTGTCGTCTTGGGGCACACCCGGGCTCTTCGTGCGAAAGAAGAACGGGAGCCTACGTCTACGCAACGACTACCGGGAGATAAACAAGGTTGCAGTAAAGAACGAGTCCGGGATTGACGACCTCTCTAATCGATTGCGAGGCGCACTTACGGATTTTTCTCCGGAATCTCAGGGACCGGAAGCTGTTTGCTAAGTTCGAGAATGTGAGTTCTGACTTCGCGAAGTGGACTTTTTGGGGCACGTTGTGTCAGCAACGGGAATCACAGAGAATGTGAGCGGAACTGCCCGACATACGATCCGGAACTGGCAGCAGTTGTTTTCGTTTTAAAGCTTTGGAGACACCACCGTTTGGAGTTCATCGCGATGTGCTTTCGGATCGCCAGAGTCCTAAGTTTTGTTCACATAGAAGGATTTGACTTTTGCGGCAGAAACATTGGCTGAAGTTACTGAAGGACTCGGCTTGTCCATTCAGTATCACCCCGGGAAGGGCAGTGTAGTAGCGGATGTTTGGAGGAGGAAGGGTCAAATCGAGGGGGGAAACCGATGAGCACGAGCACTCAGCAGGACCGGTGTTGTCGCGCGACTTTTGTCCTTGATGGTCAAGCCAACCCTCTTAGAGAAACCCTAGAAGGTTAGAAAATGGGTGCGCGGATACAGTTTATTCGAGACAAGACCCCCGGACCACACGAGCGACTTTTCGGCGAGTGCGAACGACACAGTACGTTTCGAGGGCGAGATTGCGTGCCCGAGCTGCCAGAGTTGAAGAAAGAGATACTATCAGAGGCGCACTGCGCTCCCTATGCGGCGCATCCAGGTGACACGAAGATGTACAAGGACCTCAAGCAAAATTTTTGGTGGACTAAACCAAAGGGGGATGTAACACTGTTCACTGCCCGCTGTCTAGATGGTTAACAAGTAAAGTTCGAACTTCAGCGCCCAGCAGGGAAAACTACAATCTCTACCGGTACCAGGATGGAAATGGGAGCAAATCAGCATGGAATTCGTCATGGGTTTTCTGCGTCGCATCAAGAGCACGATGCAGTGTGAGTCACAGTGGATCGACGGACGAAATCGACTCTCCTTCCACCCACCCGTACGACGTGGACTAGAGACACTCGGCTGGTGTCGAGCCTTTGGCAAAGTCTACAATGAGCCCTAGAGACTAAACCACACTTCAGCACGGCGTCTCACCCCCAGACCGGCGGACAGCCCGAGCGAGTGAACCGGATTCTCGAAGATGTGCTCTGAACCCGCGTACTTGATTTTGGGTGACGGATGGTCACTGCTTTTGACCTCAGAGGGGACCTGAGCTTCGACGGAACACTGGTGCGGACCTTAGCACGAGAGGACAGAAAGGACTGCGCAACCGGACGATTCCCTATGGAAAGGTGCTGTGGAGCAACCAAGAAGAACGTGAAGCGACTTAGAAATGGGAGTCAAAGATGGAGGAGTGCTACACAGTTTTATGCGTTGCGGACCAGGATTAAGTTTCGAGGACGAAACTTTGTTTTAGTGGTGAGTGATGTAGAGTCCTGGCGTTCCCTTGCCCTTGTATACCCCTTTTTTATTTTGACGGGACTGGTAGGAAAACCTTTCACCGCTTTCTGCATTGGACTGACCGGGGCCGCTAGTATTTTTTTCTGTTTGGGCTCGAAGAACGGAGGGCGGCAAAGCGAACGGATTCGGATTCCGATCTACGGAACTCCCGGAATGGGGGTCAAAGCATTTGCTTTGAGTGGTGCATTGGAACCCGTGCTAAGTGGCCGGCACGTTTTTCGCGGTGTTCGGATGGGATCCTGCTGTGATCCGACTTTTCATCTTTTTATGTCAGTGGGTTATTTGATTTATTTGGTAGCATCCCGACCTTTCAGTTTTCTGTTTTGGGTCCTATTTGTTTTTCTTCAGTTGTTAGGAGGGGAGTTGAAATTCGGGAATTTTTGGGCTGATCGTCGGGGTCTGCGGGTATTTTTAGGTGGTAGAGCTCGCAAAACGGTGAACGGCGGCGCGATCGGATTTGAATTCCGACCCCGGGATCTCCCAGAAATAATTTTTGAAGTTTTACCATCAGTTTGGGCGCATCGAAAGTCGTGCAGGCGATCGGCACGTTTTTCGGGGTAATTTGGACCCCTCGTTGCACCCCGATTGATTTAAGTTGTGTTTTGGGGATTTAGGTTTAGCCTGTTTTTTTCATTTGGGCGTTAAATTTATTTGGGTGCGTGCGGGGGGGAAAACCCAATCCCTTTTCCCTCTGCTCAAGAAACCGACGGAGGGAACCAAAACCGAGAAAGGGGAATCGCCCATCCTCTGCGAGATTGATCGGGCGTGGAGGGGCGGACGATCCTCCTTCTCCTCCTCCTCCGGCAAAAGCGAGGTAAGCGGTTCGGGCCTTTTCGTTTAATTTCGGTCTAGGGTTTCCTTTTTGCCGGTGTCGTGGGTTGTTGAACAGGAGGCCGCCGCCGCCGTTGTCAAACGGGAGGCCGCCGCCGCTGTTGTCGTGTCCGCGGGGTCGTCGCCGCCGTCGCCGGGGTCGCGGCGTCGCAACCGGAGCCGAAAAGGGGTCGAAGTACTGTTCATTCGGAAGAAACAGGTCACGCGGTCCACCAGACCCGGCGTGCACCCGGTGCACGGATTCCGGACCCAGCGACGCGAACCCGGTGCACGGTTGCGTGCGCCAGGCAACGCGGTCCACCAGACCTGGCGTGCACCCGGTTCACCGCTACCGGGCCCAGGGGCGCGGACCCGGCGCACGAAAGCGTGCGCCAGGTCGCGCGGCCCACCGTTTCGGCGTGCACTCGGTGCACGCCCGCACAGCCCGATCGCGTGGACCCGGCTCGCGCTCCCGCCCGTGCGCGGCCCGGCCCATGCCGCAGCGGTCCACCGCTGCGGCATGCTCCCGGTCTGCGCCCCGGCGGTCCTGCGTCGTGAACCCGGTCCACGCAGGGACCCGTGCACCAGTCTTCTGTTTGAGAGCCCGGAAGCTCCGTTTTTGGCCCGTTTCGCCCCGTTTTTGAGTGTTTTTAACCGCGACGATGTTTTTAACGATAAGTTTTACTGTAGATCTTCTTCGGGCACAAGGGAGTGTTTTAACTGGAGTTTTCGCACATCTTCTTCTTCGCGTTTCAGGTGGGTACCCCTTAGAACCCCTTTGTACATATTCTTGTTACTATTATGTTTCATTGTCCTCATATTTGTGGTGACTGAGGGTCACGGTGCACGAGGATACATCCCGTGGTGGGGAATTTTTCCGGTGGTTGATTTACGGTATTGTGGGAAAGGTGTAAGAGTAAGTAGTTGCATCATTTCAATATTGTTAACTCCCGTTATTATTTATCACATGCTCTTATCGACGTTTTAGCAACCAAGTGTCGCGGTGCCCTATATTATGTATATGTATGTGGGTTTTATTGTGGTGTCTAGCGCCGGCCTCCGGCAGTCTTTTACTCTTGATATTACATGTTATCGTTTTACCTTTGATATTACATGTTATTGTTTCACTCTTGATATTACATGTTACTGTTCTACTCCTGATTATACATGTTAGAGGGGTACTTTAGATTTCACATGTCACCATTTTACTCTTATTTACTAATCATGTTGCTACCGGGATAGCGGTTATAGTTTGCTCTTGATTATATATTATGATGCTAACATGATTGTGGTTATGGTTACTTTGCTCGAGGCTGCAGCACGCGCACCCGCGGTTTGGCCACCGCTAAGGGTGCGCTTTTCCGGAAAAGTGGTCTATGACCCGTGTATACCCACGAGGTGACGTAGTGGGGCCCCTTATTAGTTGTGGGGTTTGAGGCGCCGAGGTGCGAGCGGTGCGACCCGTCGGTTTAGTTGTCCGACGTGGTCGGGTTTTTGCAGGTACGGTGCGACCCGTCGGTTTAGTTGTCCGACGTGGTCGGGTTTGTTACAGGTACGGCACGGCCCGTCGGTTTAGTTGTCCGACGGGGCCAGGTATTACAGGTACGGTACGGCCCGCCGGTTTAGTTGTCCGACGGGGCCGGGTATTGCAGGATACAGGGGCACAGGTTATCTCTCCACGCTTGGGAGGGTGGTTTCTCCGGTTTGCTTTACGGTTTGATTTACTACTTTTCCTGCTCTATTGTTATTATTCGTCACTGACTTCCCATATCGTGACAGGGTCCAGACGGGGGGAGCGGTAGGCGACGGTGAGGACGGGGCAGGAGCTTCTGGGTCGCTGGGGACCCTGGACTGTATTTCCTCTTTCATTTTTACATTTCATTTACGTTTGTAGTTATTTGTGAGGTTCTCGATACCCTCGTGGGGTCGGTGTGGATGTCGGCATGGTTTACTTTTGGTTCTCTTCTTATGCATTCATCTTCCCTTTGTTCCTGTTGGCCGTTTGAAAAAAAAAAGGAAAAACAAAACCAAAGAAAAGACTGCGAAAACCGTTTTTAAAATTTAAGTGTCGTGTGGGCACCGATTTCAAAACCCTGTGGATTTTATGGATTGCGAAAATGAATTTCAAAACCCGAGTGTCGTGTGGGCACTGTTTTCAAACCCTGTGGATTTATGCTGTTTCGAAATGCGTTTTCAAAATCTGAGTGCCGGGTAGGCGCTTTTTCAACGACTGTGGATTTATCCTTTCAAACTGATCGGCCGTGCATTTTAATAAATTATGGTACCTAGTTGTGTGTTAGTGACTGTTGTGATTGAATGGTTGGTTGTGTTGGAACTTGTACTAAACGCTACGCCGTGCATATACAGAGGAGACTCTGTCCGTTTGCAGAGAGATTCTGTATATGCGGCGGGTCTGGGCATGCGCCGGGGAATAAAGGTTTTCTTTTATCAAAAAAAAAAAAAAAAATTCTTATACGTCAAATGTTCGACTTCTGTGAACCGTTTCCGCTAAAACGAACCCCCGGGGCGTGACAGGACCGGCGGGGGTGCCACGTGGCAGCCCCTGGTTGGCCGGCGCACGCGGCCTGGTCCACGGAGCGTCAGGGGTGAGGCCGGGGTGCACCGCGGGAGGCGTGGACCGGCGGGTGTCCACGTGGCGGCACCGGATTGGGCGGCCCACGCGCGCTCGGTCCACGTGGGCGCGCGGGGGAGCATGGACCGGGGCTTGCCACGTGGCGGCCCCGGGTTGGCGAGCCTACGTGCGCGGCGTCCACGTAGCGCGCGGGAGCAGGAGCGGGGGCAGGCGGGGGCGGTTGGCCGTACCGCGGGCAGTTGGGGCAGCGCCACGTGGCGCCCGCTGATTCGCAGGCGCCACCCACCGCGCTGACCCCGGGCCTGGACGCGTGGCACTTCCCCGCGGGGCTTGCACGGCTGCCGCCTGTTCGGTGGACGCGTGGCAGGCCCCGAGGCGGGTCGGACGGCGGCGAGCGGGGCGGACAGATCCCGTGCGCGAGCGAGTTGGGGCGGGCCGCACTGTGCGCGCCCGAATCTTGGCGGGTCGGGCCCATTGTGCGCGCCCGAATTCCCGGCGGGCCGGACCGGGCGCCCGAAAGTGGGGACAAATCCGAAATTTCCTAATTTGTTCCCCACAGCCTATAGAAGGCAACCCGAGCTGCCTTCTTGGAGATTTTTCTCCCTCTTCCAAGCCTCATCTCCCTGAGCTCCCTTCTTGACATTTGCTCGTCTTCGAGTGCTGGATTCACCTGCAGAGTTTTGGGATTTTTAGGAGCACGCATCCCGAGGTTTCGGATTTTACGGCGTGGTGCGACGTTTCATTTCCGGTGTCTTTCTTCGTCGCAGCACAGTGTGAAGACTCCCCTGGGCTACCCCGACCTTTGTTTTCAACGATTCTTACGCCGACATACTCCTGAGAGGTAGGAATTCATCTTTCATGTTGATCGCGCATTCCCGTTTTGAGTCTTTGGCACGGATCCCTAGGTGCCATTGTGACCCTTTTTCTGTGTGGATTTTTGGGACAGCATTGGAGTGTTTTGGCGATATCTTCGCGCACGAGCGTCAGACGGAAATGTGCTTACAAGTTTTTCATCTACAGATCACAAGGAATGCGCTCGTATTTTTTTTGGATTTTTCTGAGATTTTATTGGAGGTGAAAATCCCTGTTTCCCTGTGTTCAGTGCTACAGTTTTTGATGCAGAAATCTTTTGGGTAGACCACCTTGCCGAATTTGTATCTTGACCTACCGAACTCGGATTTGGACGTGCAAGTATCCGTTTCGAAGGTATCGATGCAAGGATCGCTGTGATATTTTTATTCGATTTTTCTGGGCACTTTTAGCAGGTGAAAATTTCGCAGTAAGAGGACTGTTCACCGCAGAATTTGTAACTTAGAATTTTGTGGAAGTGTAATTTTGGGATGTATTTTGTACCCAGGATGTATTGAGCACTGCTACTGTACTGTTGGCTTGGCGGAGGTATTGATATATCTGTTTCTATGCATTCTCAGCTGTACGATTCCGGACAGTTAGCTATTTCAGGTGGGTGACCTTGCTTTCAAAATCTATGGACTGCGTGCTAATTCTATGTATGTAGGATCATGCATGTTAGAAATTGGATTAAATAGCATGTGTAAACTGTATATTAGTACTCTTGTATATCAGTTGTGAATCTTGTGATCTTATTGTGATTCCTACTGCATGTTATTTATTGAAATCTTGGAACTTGACCTAGCACCCCTGTCATATGTATCATGTTCATCCAGACTGTAGAAAACTGCAACTTGGGCTAGGTTTCTTTATTGCTTTAGACATTCCCACATCACTTATTATACTTATCATTTCTGGACTTAGCTTTTCTCGCCCGGGGTGTGGGTTGGGAGGTCGGGGGGTTGTGGGATGCATTTGCACTCGTGTCTGGGGACCGAGTAGAGTTGATAGCAGTCTGTAGATCAGCTTTTTTTGGGAGAGTGATTGTGATGGTAGATCTGGGTTTCTTGGGAGCTGTCAGAGTGACAGTTAGTCTCAGTTGTGTGGATTCTAGCTAGTGAGTGAGACAGTGATTGTTGGTTAGCCGATCTTGTTGATCGAGGATTTGGATCATAGCCTGCATGAGCCACATTTGTGCTCGACAGAGATGCGCGGATATTTTACTCGTGTGGGTCGCTCCCCTCGAGTGCCACTCCGGAGTAGGCCAGACCGGGTTGTTGTACCGGCGTTGAGATTGAGCTATTTACCGGGTTATTGTACCGGCGTGAGATTGAGCTCTTCTATCGCGACTTGTCGATGCTTGTGTCCCTCTGGCTGAGCCAGTTTTGGCAGCTACGGACATACCTACGGTAGACCCGTCCTGTTGAGGATGTGCGGCAGTAGGTAGGCGCAGGTTTGACTGGACCCGATGTGACAGTCAGTTTAGATTGGGTGATCTCAGTGAGAGTTAGTTGTGGCATACTGTTCCTTCTGTTCCACTCCTTGAGCATCTAGATAGAGGCATAGTAGCTGTAGACTTTACCTTTCCAGCTTCTCTTTACAGCACTACATTTGTTACTTTTTGTCTCTAGTAGACTTAGTGGGCAGACCGTCGGGCTTGTTGGCGGCACCCACTGAGAACTACTGTGGGATGTAGTTCTCACACCTGTCGTGGTGTCTTTTCCCCAGGGACTTCTGCTCCGGTTCCTGCTGCTCCTGTTGCTGATCCGGCCCCTTCAGACCGAGGTAAGAGAGTCGCGAGATAGATCCCTTCCCGTCATCTTCTGTGCGTGTGAGTAGATGTACCCCTGTTTTATTTTGGTATGTGTCCTGTCGAGTGACTTTTGTAGTGAGGTATCGAGTTGTACCTGTATTTTCTGCTTTTCTGAGAGACTCTTTTATTTTGTGGTGAGGATGGTTTGTATTTATTATGAGAGGTAGTTGTATTTTATGTCTTCATTTCAGCTTTTACTATTTCAGCTTTAATATCTGCTAGTGTAGATGTTTCTTTGCAGGATAGTTGCTACGTCTATACGGGGCTTCCTGTATGGACGGCGGATCTGTTGGCGAACCCGGGGCGCAGTTTCGACCCCGGGGCGTGACAGATTATAGTGGTATCAGAGCCTAGGATGTAGGTCTTGGAGGACTTAGGAACCCTAGGCTTGTGGGTGGACCCTAGGATGACCCACGTGAGAGCCGTAATTTTTAGCGAGAGTCTTGATTGGGTTTCTAATTCTCCCGAGCGGATCAGGATGAGTGATTGACATGTCTTCCTTATGTGGCAACTATGTTGGCTGCAGACAACATAGTACTTTGGGAAGGGGGACATGCCTTTTGACTTTCGCTAAATTGGATCGAGTGTTGATTTGGGTTCTGATTGTTTGCTTTGTCCCTCAGGTGGGGATGCCTCCTCGACGCTCGATGGTGATGCGTTCGCAGCCTTCGTCCTCTGAGCCCGAGCAGGAGGACTCGGGGCGGGGACAGCAGACAGAGGTTCAGGAGCTCCGTGCCCAGATGGCACTTTTGGCTGAGGCGTCTCGGCGCCAGGAGGAGGCAGTAGGTCGGTTGATGCTCATGATGGAGCAGAGGGCGCAGCCAGCTGTAGTACCTCCTGAGTGTTCGTCGGTGCCTTCTTCACCTGTTATCGTGCCCCCTGTTGTGTAGCCTGCACCAGCTATTCCGGTCGAGCCGATTTCTAGTAGGCCACCGTCTGGAATGACGGGATCGTTGACTTCAGCAAAGCAGCGGGAGGTGGTGGATCTTTTGATGAGGTTCCGCCAGTTTGATCCACCCCGTTTTTCCGGTATGAGTGCTGAGCCGTGGGCGGCCGAGTCTTGGATTACGGTCATGGAGCGCCATTTCGAGAGCCTTTTTATTGAGGAGAGGTTTCGAGTTCTGTTGGCTACTCACTTTTTGGAGAGCAACGCCGAGGCATGGTGGCGGCGTGTGCGACCAGCTGGTCCGCCTGGGATGCAGCTTCTCTCTTGGGCAGAGTTTCGCAGTATGCTTCTTGGGGCTTTCTTTTCTGAGAGTGTTCGGCAGAGTTTGGAGGAGCAGCTGAGGAATCTCCGCCAGGGAGATAGGCCCGTACACATGTACATAGCTGATTTCAATCAGCTGTTAGCTTGTATGCCCCACGTGGCTAGAGATGAGACCCACCGGATCTACATATTTGAGAAAGGGTTGCGTCGGGACATCTATCAGTTCGTCCGCTCCCGCAGATTACAGACTTTGGAGGCCTCGATAGAGCAGGCACTTTATGTGGAGAGTGGAGAGGCAGTGATGGCAAAGGTGGCTCCAGCCCCCATAGTGACTCCTGGGGCGAAGCACCCAGCATCGATGGAGGAGGGGCAGTCGAGTAGGCAGGGACCCCCGAGACCTCCACGTTTCCACTCTCAGGGTCGGGGGTATCAGGGGCAGCAGAGATCGGGGGCATCCCGACAGTTTCAGCAGCAGCAGCGTCGACCACCTCGACAGCAGTAGCCTTCGCAGCAGCAGTAGACTTCACGGCAGCCGCGCCCTGACCGTTGTATCATTTGTGGAGGACCGCACCTACCGACCCTGTGCCCGCAGAGACAGGGCCGTTGTTTCCGTTGCGGGCAGACCGGTCACTTTGCGAGTGCATGCCCCAGAGCCGGTCATCCAGCTCCTTCTTCAGCTTCGGCACCTTCTGTTCCTCACCACCCAGCTAGACCTTATGCGGCCTACGGTAGGCCAGATTTTGCTTCTTCATCTTCGCGACAGCCAGAGCGACGTCCCCCGGCGCCGAGCGGTCGAGTCTATGCTGCTCAGGTTGAGGATGCTACAGTAGCAAAGCAGGTCGTCGCAGGTATTATTTTGATTTCTGCAGTTCGTACTCGTGCTCTTTTTAATACCGGTGCATCACATTCATTTATCAGTAGAGCATTTGCATCCCTATATAGTATAGAGGTAGTTTCTTTATCGCATGCATTAGAGGTTCAGATACCAGATCATGTCTTGCATGTCGAGGAGTATTGTAGGGATTGCCCTGTGCAGTTAGGATCCTGGATTTTGCCGGCAGACTTGCTTGTCTTGCGGCAGCTCCAGGATTTCGATGTTGTGCTTGGTATAGACTGGTTGTCGAGGTACTATGCTACCATAGACTGCAGAGAGAGGACGGTGACCCTCCGTGAGCCGGGACAGGAGGAGTTTGTTTACAGAGGCTGTCAAAGCTCCTTGTTTGCGGGGACGATTTCTTCAGCGAGGGCTAGGCGGATGATGAGTAGAGGCTGCACCGCCTTCTTGGCGACGATTGTGGAGGTGCCCACGGTGGCACTGGGACTCGAGGATATTTCTGTTGTCCGTGAGTTCCCAGATGTGTTTCCCCCTGAGTTGACGACTATGCCGCCGGAGAGGGAGATAGAGTTTGTGATTGATGTGGTGCCCGAAACCGCACCAATCTCAAAGGCACCTTATAGGATGGCACCTGCTGAGTTGGGAGAGTTGAAGGCCCAACTTCAGGACCTGATGGACAGGGGCTTTGTTAGGCCCAGTGTTTCTCCTGTTACGGAATTTGAGTTGGCGTATTTCGTGAATGTATTAAGTCTTGAAGATTGAAGATGAAGAAACTTTGGATCGTATACCTCAATCTCAAGAAAGAAGAATTCAAAAGGATCAGGTACGTTTAACTAAAGAATTTTGATGATCCGAATACTTCTTATAGTGTAGAAACACCTGGAAGAGGTTTTATTTGCTTAAACATCAAAAACTGGACATGGGACATGTTCAGGATCCGGATCGTGGCTTGCAATCCGGATCCCGAAGGGTGTTGGTTCATACACTGGTTCAATCCGGATCGCAGCCTTCTCTGATCCGGATCCCGAACATTAGTTTTACCTGTTGCTTCCTCGATCCGGATCAGGAATTGCAATCCGGATCCCGAACATGATGTTTTGGTAAAACTGTATGAACGATCCGGATCGGGACTACGATCCGGATCCCGAACAAGCAATTTTCTGGAAACCGTCTTTTGTGCTTCTGCAATCCGGATCGCCAAATCCAATCCGGATCGCCGTCGGTAATTCTTTCCAGAAAAGGCTGTTTTTGATCCGTATATTCTTCCTAGGGTTTCTAACCTATAAATAGCCCTCTTATTCATTTCTAGGGCATCCGCAATACATCGGCTAGATCATACATAGAAAAAAAATAGCCGAAAAGAAAAATCCACATATATAGAGAAGAACGGAAATCAATAGATCTATTCTATGTTCTTCATCTATATTGATTGATTTGATTCTAGGTTTTCCATACTCACATTTTGAGTAGAATCAAATCAATGAATACTTAGATGGTATTTCCGATCTATCTTTAATCTAAGTATTCGGCGGATCATCACCACCCAAACAAACAACGATTTACCCCAAAATCGGCGCGTGGACTCGCGTGGCCTTGTGGATTCAAGGTGCAACCGCTCTCGTGGATTCGGAGCGAGGTACGTTCGTGGATTCGAAGCGTGCCATTGGGTGAAGACCGTGGATTCGGTTGGACGTCGTGGACTCGACGTTGGACGCTGTGGATTCAGCGTTGGGCGCGGATCGTGGATTCGAGAAGCGTCGTGGAGCGAGCGGGAAGATCTACTAGGAGCGTATGGTAAAAGGTTGAGTCGTCTGTGAGTACGTTATATCACCTTGTACGTGTGTTAATTCTAGTGGATTTCGCCGTGTTATCGGTCCCGTGGTTTTTTACTCCGGTTTGGAGTTTTTCCACGTAAAAATCTTGCGTGTTCTTTTATTTTTCCGCATTGGGTTTATTGCGCAATGATTTTTTGAGTGTTTATTGTTTACACCTATTCACCCCCCTCTAGGTGTTTTTTCCCCTATTTAGATCCTTATTAACCTAAACCCAACAAGTGGTATCAGAGCGGGAATAGGGTTGTAAACAATGGTTGAAGGTGGAAACATCAATCGACCCCCTTTCTTTGATGGAACAAATTATGCGTACTGGAAAGTACGGATGAAAGCCTTTTTAATTTCCATCGACGAAAGGGTGTGGCAATCAATTGAATTAGGATGGTCTAATCCAACTGAAATTTTAGATGATGTTCGCACCTTAAAACCTAGGTCGAAATGGACCAAGGAAGAGATAGACTTATCTTCTTACAATGGCAAAGGGATTAATGCTCTATTTAATGCTTTGTCACAAACTGAGTTCTCTCGCGTCTCGGCATGTGAGACTGCGAAAGAAATCTGGGATGTTCTTCAAGTTACGCATGAGGGAACTAACCTAGTGAAGATTCAGAAACTGCAAATGCTCACGAGCAAGTTTGACTCTATCTCTATGGCAGAGAATGAATCCTTCACTGACTATTACACACGATTGCAAGATATCGTAAACTCATGTGCTAACTTGGGAGAGAAGATTCCAGAATTTAAAGTTGTAAGAAAAATTCTAAGAACTCTTCCTGAACGATTTCGCCCGAAGGTCGCAGCCATTGAAACAATTAAACACCCGGACGAAATGCGTGTAGAAGAATTAGTAGGTGCTTTACAAACTTATGAAATGACTTTTCCTACTAACTATTCTTCTGGAAAGGCATCCTCTTCTAAGTCTTCAGGTTACGCATTGAAATCAACTAAAGAAGAAGACGCGGATTCATCCTCCTCGGACGACGACGAGAACCTTTCTATGGAGGACTTTGAGAAGCAGCTCGCTCTCTTGACAAGGAAGTTTCGCCGCAACTTTCGAAGGGGAAATTCAAGCAAAACTCCATCCTTCGGAAAGTCGAAGAAAGGCAAGGGTTCTTCAACTTACAAGTCAAGAAAGCAAGAGAACTTCTCAAAGGATAAGAAAAGTTCTGAGGGACAAGTTCAGTGCTTCAAATGTCGAGGCTACGGCCACATTGCAACGGAGTGTCCCAACAAGAATCCGGCTAAGAAGAAAGCGATGCAAGTCGTTACTTGGGATGACAACTCCACGTCAAATGAGTCATCCTCAAGTGATGAAGAAGACAACGCGACAGCTTTCCACGCGTCCACTACATCTTCACCCTTCATGTGCTTAATGGCAAGTACATCCGACTCACTGTCCAACTCCACTGTTGAAAAGATTGCAACGGACGATGAATCAGATGATTCGGAAGGTGAAGATTTTGCTCTAGCCTACCATAAGCTTTTGAGGGATTCAAAGAAACTGGCTAAGCAAAACAAGGGGTTGAAAGGGAGATTGCAGGATCTTGAAGATGAAGTAAAAAGGGTAACCTCTCTCTCAACCGATCTTGAAGTGGAAAGGGATAATCTGATTAAAACAAATGTTTCCCTTCAAGAGTCCAATGAGCAACTCGAGAAGAATTATATGGATATGGTGAACAAAGCGAATTACTTCTTGAAGCTCAACGGCGAGGCTCGACAGGAAAAATTGGAAATGACGGAGACCATACGCCAACTGAAGGATGACTTAAAGAGATTTTCTTCTGGAAGGAGTAAGTTGGACAGACTTCTTGGTCTTGGTCAAAGAAATAAGTTCGGCCTCGGATACACTCAAACTGGAGACATTCCAAGTTCGAGTGGTACAGTATTTGTGCCTCAGTCGGTATCTCCTCCTCCGACACCGGTGTTCACGACAAGCAACGACAACAAACCTACTACATCTTCCTCGGAATCGACAAGAACCAAGGTATGTTTTCGTTGTGGCATTTCAGGGCACATAAGAAGAAATTGCAAGACGGAAGCCAAACGCACACCTCAAGCACCTCTTGCAATGACTACCAAAAAGGCTATTCCTCGAAAATCAACTGCAATTCATTGAAGGAAAAGAGCCTTGGTAGTACACCGCTCAAGACGACATCATCAAGGAGCAGCAATTCTTCAAGCAAGACGCTCTCACCTAGGAAATCAACTTCACGATCATTACCGACGCATTCCAAAAAGGTTTGGGTGCGCAAAGGTGAATTTTTCCCTGTCTTGCTACCAATGTTTCCTTGCATGCATATGATAGTTCGTCTTGGTACCTGGATAGCGGGTGTTCCCGTCATATGACCGGCGATAAAAACTGTTTTCAAACATTTGAGAAAAACTCCGGAGGACTTGTTGTTTTCGGAGATGGTCGGTCTTCCAAAATTGTTGGAAAGGGAACGGTAGCTATTCCAGATGGCCCGGTTCTAGATAATGTGTTATTTGTTCATGGCCTTAAGACTAACCTCATAAGCATAAGTCAACTGTGTGATAGTGGTTATTCAGTTAATTTTTCATCTGATAAATGCACTGTAACTGACATGAACCATGCTTTCTTTTTAAAGGGGGTTAGATCAGAAAACAATTGTTATGTAGTTCCTACTAAGATTTCTGAAAAATGTAACCTAGCATCTTTGAAAAATGAAACACTTTGGCATGAAAGGCTAGGTCACATAAACTTTAAGGAACTTGCTAGAATTTCGAATAAAGATGTGGTCAAGGGGGTTCCGAAACTTTCTTTTGAACAAAACCTTGTGTGTGGCGGTTGCCAAAAGGGAAAACAGTCTAGGACTGCACACAAGAACTTGAACCACATAGGTACAAAACGGCCTTTGGAACTTTTGCATATGGACTTAATGGGGCCAACTCGTCAACCATCTCTGGGAGGTAAATGGTATATTTTCTTGTTGGTTGATGATTTTCTAGATATACTTGGGTAGCTTTCTTAAAAGAAAAAGCTGATACCTTTGATTCTTTTCTCGAAATCTGCAATCGTATTATGATAGAAAAGAATGATAGGATTACTCGAGTTAGGAGTGATAGAGGTGGGGAATTCATAAATTCCAAATTCATTGATTTTTGCACTTCTAATGGCATTAAACATGAATTCTCCGCACCTTACACACCTCAACAAAATGGTGTAGTCGAGCGCAAAAACAGGGTCGTACAGGAAATGGCACGTGTTATGCTTCACAGCCGGAACTTACCTTTATATTTTTGGGCTGAAGCGGTGAACACTGCTGTTTATGTTATCAATCGCGTGTATTTGCGCCCGGGGACATTGAATACACCATATGAACTTTGGTTTTGTAGAAAACCTAACATCAAATATTTTCGCATCTTTGGGAGTCGGTGTTTTATTTTACGTGATCGTGAGAATCTTGGAAAATTTGACTCTCGAAGTGACGAAGGGATTTTCTTAGGTTATTCTACAAACAGCAGAGCATATCGAGTTTTTAACTTAGAATCTAAGACGATCGTAGAATCGATAAATGTTAAGGTAGATGAAGCTTTTCACTTTGAATCTGAAAAATCTACCCTCGATATCTCTCTTGATGATGATACACCTGCTAATGCATCTTCTTCTAACAATTCTTTCGATAATAATGTTGATGCATCTAACGGTTCTTCAAGCTTATCTGATGTGCAGGAATCATCTCGTGTACCTCCGCCTACTCCTCTACCTCAAACGTTACGCATCTCCAAGGATCACCCTGAATCGAACATAATTGGAGATCCACAAGAAGGAGTTAGAACACGGAGACAATTGGTTTGCGGATTTGCATGCTATGTATCTCAAATCGAACCAAGGAATGTTGATGAAGCTCTCCAAGATGATTACTGGATTAAAGCAATGCAGGAAGAGCTCCATCAATTCGAGCGAAACAAAGTCTGGGAATTGACGAAGCCTCCGAAGCAACACAATGTGATAGGTACCAAATGGATCTTCAAGAACAAGAAAAACGAAGAAGGTACTATCATCAGGAACAAAGCAAGGTTAGTTGCTCAAGGCTACTCTCAAGTAGAAGGTATAGACTTTGATGAAACTTTCGCCCCTGTAGCTAGACTCGAGTCCATTCGTATATTGTTTGCGATCGCTTGTCATTTTAAAATCAGATTATTTCAAATGGACGTTAAGAGCGCCTTTTTAAATGGATTTTTAAATGAGGAAGTTTATGTAGCTCAACCGAAAGGTTTTGTGGATCATAAACTACCTAACCATGTTTTTCGTCTGAAAAAGGCTCTTTACGGTCTGAAACAAGCACCGCGAGCATGGTACGAAAGGTTGACAAAGCACCTTTTGGAAAAGGGCTACACTCGAGGGGGAGCTGACAGGACTCTCTTTGTGAAGCATTATCAAAACAATTTCATAGTTGCTCAAATCTATGTCGATGACATTGTTTTTGGAGCAACGAGAGATAATGATGCTTCTAAATTCGCGGAGACCATGGAAAGCGAATTTGAGATGTCCATGATGGGCGAATTGAATTATTTTCTTGGATTACAAGTTAAACAAAACGATGAAGGAATTCACTTGTGTCAATCCAAGTATGCACTGGAGTTGGTCAAAAAGTTTGATCTTGAAAATTCTAAGGATTTTCCGACTCCAATGGGAACTAGCCATAAGGGACTTGGAAGTGAATCACAAAGTGAGAATGTAGACGAGAAACTGTACCGCAGTATGATTGGAAGTCTACTATATCTCACGGCTAGTCGCCCGGATATATCCTTCAGTGTTGGGATTTGTGCGAGATATCAATCAGCACCGAAGGAGGTTCACCTGAAAGCGGTGAAACGGATCATCCGGTATATCAAAGGTACAATCAATTTCGGAATTTGGTATCCTATGGGAACGACTTTGGATATTGTTGGATACTCAGATGCCGATTGGGCTGGATCAGTGGATGACCGGAAAAGCACGAGTGGTGCATGCTTCTATCTTGGCCACTGCCTTGTTGCATGGCACAGTAAAAAGCAGAACTGCATAGCACTCTCGACTGCCGAAGCGGAGTACATTTCTGCAGGAAGTTGTTCAACCCAATTGATTTGGATGAAAAGCGTGTTGAGCGATTTCCGGATTTCAACATCTTCGGTAACCATTTTATGTGACAACACTAGTGCTATTAACATTTCTAAAAACCCTGTGTTGCACTCTAGAACAAAACATATTGAACTTAGATATCATTTTCTTAGAGAGCTAGTTGAATCAAACATTCTTCAACTGTCATATATTTCAACTGAGGATCAATTAGCCGATATCTTAACAAAACCTTTGGATCAAAAACGTTTTATTCACTTGCGTAAAGCAATTGGCATGCTTTCCTTGAAATAAACTCTTTTGAAACCTTTGCTTAGGTTAGGTTTTGTTTTTGTTTTTGTTTTGTTCTTTATCTATGTTTTGTACATAGGACATTAATTGAGCATAAATCATAATTGACTTTAATTGCATCCTTTTATGCATTTAGAAATTTATTATGCTTTTGATGTCATAATATTTCAATGTTGCAATGATCATTTACGTTAATTAAACCATCTTTTAAGTGATCAAAGTCAATTTCTCTCTCAATGATCTCTTGGTATAGTCATTATCATATTTGATTGCTTAGTCGAGTATGAATTCGAGATCAATGGTTTGGTTGAATACCTTATATATTAAATAATTGATAGCCAATTGAGGGGGAGTCAATGAAATGTAAAATGCTCAAAAGATGTGGAAAGAGTTACATCCCAATGAGGAGTGTGAAAACTACCACCACATGGAGAAAATAAAAAAAAAAATACTCCATGAATGAAAAGCAAATTTTTGTTTTGAAAATTGTTGATGAAATTCATATTGAAATACTTGACTCAGTCGTATTTCATGGTTGGTATAAGGTGGGATTTTTAGTAAAAGATGCTCAAAGAGCCACTCCTTCAACAGATTGTCTAGATATATTATCTAACTTATCTGGGATTTCAAACATCTATTGATCTTGGTACTTCATTTTCTTTACTAAAATTGATGATTTGATAAAGGCATTACACATAG
The DNA here is from genome assembly GCA_029168755.2 of Tillandsia fasciculata. NCBI lineage: Eukaryota > Viridiplantae > Streptophyta > Magnoliopsida > Poales > Bromeliaceae > Tillandsia > Tillandsia fasciculata. Next base: position 20,936,640 of record CM054943.1, read on the forward strand.
GATCAGGATAGATGTAATTGAAGTTGTTCAACTTTAAGTGTTTTAACTTTCGTAAATTTTCGTTTCATTTTTGGGTATTTTTGATAGATTTTGCATAATCTATTTCTTGTTGTATGAAACGATGTCTTTTGTTTAAAGTTGACATGGTAAAGTGCTTACATACTTTTTCTGGATTTTATGGAATTTTTCTGAATTTTTCTGGAGAAAAAGTTGAAGCCGATCCGGATCGGGGTAAGTGATCCGGATCCCGAACGCAGGATTCTTCCTGCGGGTAGCCGATCCGGATCACATTCTCGATCCGATCCGGATCACGGCTAGGGTTTTTATAAGAACAAAGAGGATTTGATTTCTTTTACCCTAATCTTTTGTTCTAAAATCTCTAGAGCTTCTCTCTCTAGATTTCTTGCATTTTGGAGCTTCCAAACTCAAAGTTCTTCGGATTCAAGTAAGTTTTATTGATCAAAACTCGGTTTTTCACAGTTTTTATGTTTTTTCATCAAACGTGAGTTGAAATCTTGGAACTTTTTCGTTTGTGAATGGTTTTTGATCAAATTTCTTTTGAAATAAGAACTCTGGGTCAATTAGTTTTGCTTTTATGCTGGGTTTTCTCAAGATAAACGAGTTTTTAGGCTTCGATTTCTAAAAATTCTGGTTTAGGGCATAAAAGAGGAATTTTTGAAAATCATGGAATTGATCTATTTTTAAAATTCTTTTTGGAAAACTAATTTGATTCTTGGCTTCTCTACATGATTATGATTGTCTAGGTACAATTTTTCAAATTTTTCAAAATTGACGATTTTTCATGTGTTCTTGAGTTGGTTTCACAGGACATTTTCTCAAACTCAAAGCACTAGAGTCAATGGCATTCTCCTGGTTGATCTTGCTACTGGTCACAATGATGCACGCAAGTACATCTGTTAAAGAAGAACCAGATGTCTCAACTCGAGACAAACCGAACGAAGCTAATGAAGACAGCTCGGATTACAATGAGGAAGAATGGGACGAATTCTTCAAGGATGTTCAGCGAAAAATTGATGAGGAGGACAGGAAATTCACCAAAGGAAAGAGACTTATGAAATCTGCCTCCACAACCAGACAATATACAAGAAGAAGAAATGTCCAAAGAAGTACGAGTCAGCATAGTGGGCCTCTCACCAGAGCACGCTCACTTTCTGGAATTCTGCAAACTGAATCTCCATGGACTGCAGGACCAGATGCACCATCTGCATCTACACAGCGTCCATCGCACTCAAAGACACGGACAACTGAGACAGAGATTTGGAATCGATCTGTCAGGAACAACATAGACTCTCTGCTACACAAGAGAGAATATCGAAAGAGCTTCAGCAGATTTCCTCTGAACACAAGAAGATCAAGAAAAGTACTCAAATTTTAAAAATTTGCTTAAAGGGATTTTGAGCAAGCTGAGTTGTACTAGTTCAGATTCTTCAGACTGAGCAGCACCTTCTGTTCACTTTGTCTACTTTCGTTCTTAGTTTTCAGGACGTAGTTTTTCTTCTTACTTTTAGTTTAGTTCTCAGTTTGTGCATATTGATAGATTTTTTTTTAACTCTCCTTACATATTGTAGCTCTTGCTACGTTTTGGCTTTGTTTTGTGACAAAAAGGGGGAGAGAGTTAGAGAGAACTTTGAACAATGAACAATGAACTTTGAACAATGAACAATGATTGTGAATATCAAGGTAAGTATGACTTCAACTCAACTTTGGTTTTTCTTTTGTGATTTGTGACATGCCTCTATACTAACTATTCGACTAACTATTTGGGCATGTAATATGACTAACAAGTTGATGTTGGACTAACATACTTTGACATTTGGTTTTTGACTGCTTAGAAGATATGTTGGTTTTAACTATGATTCTCTTACATATCTGAATTTTTCAAATGTCATGATGAGAATAAACTCTATCTCTGTAGTTGGTTTTGAATGTTTCAATTCTTGAGGTATCTAACGATTTTGTTTGTCAAGAATGCTTTCTGTGTGCAGAGATTACAGATGTCTAAGTCTAGAGTCTGTTCTAGGAGTTTATCTCATGTTTTTAATTTCTGGATCTCTTTTGTAAATTTTTGTTGTATGGTGATAGCAACAAAAATATCTTTTTGAATTTTCTTTTGTGGATTTGTGTTTTGTCACGAAACCGCCAAAGGGGGAGATTGTTACGGAATTTGAGTTGGCGTATTTCGTGAATGTATTAAGTCTTGAAGATTGAAGATGAAGAAACTTTGGATCGTATACCTCAATCTCAAGAAAGAAGAATTCAAAAGGATCAGGTACGTTTAACTAAAGAATTTTGATGATCCGAATACTTCTTATAGTGTAGAAACACCTGGAAGAGGTTTTAATTGCTTAAACATCAAAAACTGGACATGGGACATGTTCAGGATCCGGATCGTGGCTTGCAATCCGGATCCCGAAGGGTGTTGGTTCATACACTGGTTCAATCCGGATCGCAGCCTTCTCTGATCCGGATCCCGAACACTAGTTTTACCTGTTTGCTTCCTCGATCCGGATCAGGAATTGCAATCCGGATCCCGAACATGATGTTTGGTAAAACTGTATGAACGATCCGGATCGGGGACTACGATCCGGATCCCGAACAAGCAATTTTCTGGAAACCGTCTTTTGTGCTTCTGCAATCCGGATCGCCAAATCCAATCCGGATCGCCGTCGGTAATTCTTTCCAGAAAAGGCTGTTTTTGATCCGTATATTCTTCCTAGGGTTTCTAACCTATAAATAGCCCTATATTCATTTCTAGGGTATCCGCAATACATCGGAATACATAGAAAAAAATAGCCGAAAAGAAAAATCCACATATATAGAGAAGAACGGAAATCAATAGATCTATTCTATGTTCTTCATCTATATTGATTGATTTGATTCTAGGTTTTCCATACTCACATTTTGAGTAGAATCAAATCAATGAATACTTAGATGGTATTTCCGATCTATCTTTAATCTAAGTATTCGGCGGATCATCACCACCCAAACAAACAACGATTTACCCCAAAATCGGCGCGTGGACTCGCGTGGCCTTGTGGATTCAAGGTGTTACCGCTCTCGTGGATTCGGAGCGAGGTACGTTCGTGGATTCGAAGCGTGCCATTGGGTGAAGACCGTGGATTCGGTTGGACGTCGTGGACTCGACGTTGGACGCTGTGGATTCAGCGTTGGGCGCGGATCGTGGATTCGAGAAGCGTCGTGGAGCGAGCGGGAAGATCTACTAGGAGCGTATGGTAAAAGGTTGAGTCGTCTGTGAGTACGTTATATCACCTTGTACGTGTGTTAATTCTAGTGGATTTCGCCGTGTTATCGGTCCCGTGGTTTTTTACTCCGGTTTGGAGTTTTTCCACGTAAAAATCTTGCGTGTTCTTTTATTTTTCCGCATTGGGTTTATTTGCGCAATGATTTTTTGAGTGTTTATTGTTTACACCTATTCACCCCCCTCTAGGTGTTTTTTTCCCTATTTAGATCCTTATTAACCTAAACCCAACATCTCCGTGGGGAGCGCCAGTTTTATTTGTGAAGAAGAAGGATGGGTCACTTCGTTTGTGTGTGGATTATCGGGAGTTGAATAAAGTGACCATCCGGAACAAGTATCCCCTACCACGGATAGATGATCTGTTTAATCAGTTGCAGGGAGCCTCAGTGTTTTCGAAGATTGATCTTCAGTCAGGTTACCACCAGTTGAGGGTGAAGGCCGAGGACATTCCCAAGATGGCTTTTAGATCCCGGTATGGGCATTATGAGTTTACGGTCATGCCGTTTGGTTTGACCAATGCCCCTGCTGTATTTATGGATTTGATGAACCGAATTTTCCAGCCGTACTTGGACCTTTTTGTGGTTGTGTTCATCGACGACATCTTGATCTACTCCCGGAGCGATGTGGAGCACGAGGAGCACTTGAGGATAGTGCTGCAGCTTCTACGTGAGAGGAAGCTGTATGCCAAGCTTAAAAAGTGCGAGTTCTGGCTTCGGGAGGTTGCATTCTTGGGCCACATAGTATCAGCCGCAGGAGTGACAGTTGACCCGACGAAGATTGATACGGTTCGGGATTGGCCGAGACCGACGACGGTCAGAGGTTCGGAGCTTTTTGGGCTTGGCAGGCTACTACCGTCGGTTCGTAGAGGGCTTTGCGAAGCTCTCTACTCCCCTGACCAGTTTGACTAGGAAGGGGACGAGATTTGTTTGGACTGAGCAGTGTCAGCAAAGTTTTGAGGAGCTGAAGAGGAGATTGATATCAGCACCAGTTCTTGCACTGCCAGCGATGGGTGATGGTTTCGTGATTTACAGTGACGCCTCGCACAGCGGTTTAGAATATGTGTTGATGCAACATGGTAGGATAATTGCTTATGCTTCACGGCAATTAAAGGATTATGAGAAGAATTACCCTACTCATGATTTGGAGCTTGCAGCTGTGGTGTTTGTATTGAAGCTGTGGCGGCATTACCTCTACGGGGAGCATTGTGAGATCTATACAGATCATAAGAGCTTAAAGTATCTGTTCACACAAAATGAGCTGAACCTGAGGCAGCGCCGGTGGTTGGAGTTATTAAAGGATTACGATGTGAGTATCCTTTATCATCCCGGCAAGGCCAATGTTGTAGCAGATGCTTTGAGTCGGAGGTCAGCGCAGAGTTTGAGCATGTTGATCACACAGCAGGCACCGCTGATTGAGTAGATGAGGCGACTTCAGATTGAGGTAGTATCCCCTGGGGTCTCTGCTAGACTGATGTCTATGGTCTTGCAGTCCACTCTGTTGGACAGGATCAGGGAGACACAGAGTGAGGACCCCCACTTGGAGAGGATCAGATCACAGATTCAGGCAGATCAGATAGGGGATTTTTCAGTGGATAGCTTGGGAGTACTGCGGTACAGGGACCGAGTGTGTGTACCTTCGGATCCTGAGATCAGAGACCAGATTTTGAGGGAGGCCCATTATACACCTTATACCATTCATCCTGGTGGTACTAAGATGTATAAGGACCTCAAGGCACATTTTGGTGGCCGGAATGAAGCGGGACATTGGAGATTTGTGGCTCACTGTTTAACTTGCCAGCAAGTGAAAGCAGAGCACCGGGTTCCTGCTGGCAAGTTACAGAGTCTTCAATTCCCGAGTGGAAGTGGGACCACATCACCATGGATTTGTTGACAGGGTGTCGAGAGCGCAGAGTGGAGCCGACGCGATTTGGGTTATTGTGGATAGACTCACCAAGTCTGCACATTTCTTGCCTGTTCAGATGACTTGGTCATTGGAGCGTCTGGCACAGTTATATTTGGATGAGATAGTGAGGCTGCACGGTGTACCAGTGTCGATTGTTTCAGATAGGGATCCGAGGTTTGTATCACACTTTTGGGGGAGTTTACAGTCAGCCTTGGGGACCAGCTCAGGTTTAGCACCGCTTTCCACCCACAGACTGATGGCCAATCCGAGCGCACCATACAGGCCCTCGAGGATATGTTGAGAGCGTGCGTTATGGATTTTGGAGGAGGGTGGTACCGACACTTACATTGGTTGAGTTTGCGTACAACAACAGCTATCAGGCGAGCATTCAGATGGCTCCGTTTGAGGCATTGTATGGACGCAAGTGTCGGTCGCCCTTGTATTGGAGTGACGTGGGTGAGAGGAAGACTTTGGGACCAGATCTACTTTTGGAGGCTGAGGAGAAAGTCAGAGTTGTTCGCCGACACCTGGAGACAGCCCAGAGTCGTCAGAGGAGCTATGCTGATACTCGACGGCGAGACCTAGAGTTCCAGATTGGTGATCATGTCTTCTTGAAGGTTTCGCCTTCGAAGGGGGTCCGGAGATTTGGAGTGCGTTGGAAGGTCAGTCCCCGCTTTATTGGACCCTTCGAGGTACTTGACAGAGTTGGCCCTGTGGCTTACAGAGTTGCCCTACCTCCACGCCTGGCCGGAGTTCACGATGTTTTCCACGTCTCAGCTCTGAGGAGATATGTTTTCGACCCATCGCACATGATTGACTTCACTTCTTTGGAGATCGGCGAGGACTTGGTGTACGAGGAGCGCCCGTTGCGAATTCTTGCTCGTGAGGTGAGGGAATTGCGCAACCGGGCCATTCCGTATGTGAAGATCTTGTGGAGCAATCACGAGGAGCGAGAGGCTACTTGGGAGCTGGAGACCGAGATGAGAGATACCCACCCCTTCCTGTTCGAGACTTCAGTTGAGGTACGTCTGCTTTGCTTTTCTTTGTTTCGAGGACGAAACTTTTTTTAGTGGGGGAGGATGTAGGACCCCGGAACCCCATGCAGATTTTTTCCGTGAATCCACTGTGCAAACACCTGTTGATGGTGTGTTTGGCCCATAGTGCATCAAAGGGATGCCACAGATGGACCCTGTGAGTTATTGTTAGCTGGGTTGGCCTTCGGCTGCTTTTGTCGAATTTTAGAAAAGGTTTTAGGTCAAACGGAGGTTGGATTTGGATTCAGTGCGGAAAAACGCTTGAAAACGGCAATTTGCTTGTTAAATTCTGAGTCCGGATGCCCAAAAGGGACTCCCGGAAGTTTTACTGGATTTTGGTGCATGGGGGAGCCGTGGACCGGCGGGGGTGCCACGTGGCAGCCCTGGTTGGCCGGCGCACGCGGCCTGGTCCACGGAGCGTCAGGGGTGAGGCCGGGGTGCACCGCGGGAGGCGTGGATCGGCGGGTGTCCACGTGGCAGCGCCGGATTGGGCGGCCCACGTGCGCTCGGTCCACGGGGGCGCGCGGGGGAGCGTGGACCGGGGCTGCCACGTGGCGGCCGGGTTGGCGGGCCTACGTGGCGGGGTCCACGTAGCGCGCGGGGAGCAGTGGCGGGGGCAGGGGGGGGCGGTTGGCACTACCGCGGGCAGTTGGGGTAGCGCCACGTGGCACCCGCTGATTCACGGGCGCCACCCACCGCGCTGACCCCGGGCCTAGTCGCGCGTGGCACTTCCCGCGGGCTTGCACGGCGGCGCCTGTTCGGTGGACGCGTGGCAGGCCCCGAGGCGGGTCGGACAGCGGCGAGCGGGGCGGACAGATCCCGTGCGCGAGCAGGTTGGGCCGGGCCGCACTATGCGTGCCCGAATCTTGGCGAGCCGGGCCGCACTGTGCGCGCCCGAATTCCCGGCGGGCCGGACCGGGCGCCCGAAAGTGGGGACAAATCCGGAATTTCCGGATTTGTTCCCCACAGCCTATAAAAGGCAACCCGAGCTGCATTCTTGGAGATTTTCTCCCTCTTCCAAGCCTCATCTCCCCGAGCTCCCTTCTTGACATTTGCTCGTCTTCGAGTGCTGGATTCACCTGCAGAGTTTTGGGATTTTTAGGAGCACGCATCTCGAGGTTTCGGATTTTACGGCGCAGTGCGACGTTTCATTTCCGGTGTCTTTCTTCGTCGCAGCATAGTGTGAAGACTCCCCTGGGCTACCCCAACCTTTATTTTCAACGATTCTTGCGCCGACATACTCCTAAGAGGTAGGACTTCATCTTTCGTGTGTTGGATCGCGGTTCCCGTTTTGAGTCTTTGGCACGGATCCCGAGGTGCCATTGTGACCCTTTTTCTTTGTGGATTTTTGGGACAGCATTGGAGTGTTTTGGCGATATCTTCGCGCACAAGCATCAGACGGAAACGTGCTTGTACAAGTTTTTCATCTACAGATCACAAGGAACACGCTCGTATTTTTTTGGATTTTTCTGAGATTTTATTGGAGGTGAAAATCCCTATTTCCCTGTGTTCAGTGCTACAGTTTTTGATGCAGAAATCTTTTGGGTAGACCACCTTGCCGAATTTGTATCTTGACCTACCGAACTCGGATTTGGACGTGCAGGTATCCGTTTCGAAGGTATCGACGTGAGGATCGCTGTGATATTTTTCTTGGTTTTCTGGGCACTTTCAGCGGGTGAAAATTTCGCAGTAAGAGGACTGTTCAACGCAAAATTTGTAACTTGGAATTTTGTGGATTTAAGTGTAATTTGGGATGTATTTTGTACTCAGGATGTATTAAGCACTGCTACTGTACTGTTGGCTTAGCGAAGGTACTGATATATCTGTTTCTGGGCATTCTCAGCTGTACGATTCCGGACAGTTAGCTATTTCAGGTGGGTGACATTGCTTTCAAAATCTATGGACTGCGTGCTAATTCTATGTATGTAAGATCATGCATGTTAGAAATTGGATTAAATAGCATATGTAAATTGTATATTAGTACTCTTGTATATCAGTTGTGAATCTTGTGATCTTATTGTGATTCCTACTGCATGTTATTTATTGAAATCTTGGAACTTGACCTAGCACCCCTGTCATATGTATTATGTTCAGTTAGACTGTAGAAAACTGCAACTTGGGCTAGGTTTCTTTATTGCTTTAGACATTCCCACATCACTTATTATACTTATCATTTCTGGACTTAGCTTTTCTCGCCTGAGGTGTGGGTTGGGAGGTCGGGTGGTTGTGGGATGCATTTGCACTCGTGTCTGGGGACCGAGTGGAGTTGATAGCAGTCTGTAGATCAGCTTTTTTTTGGGAGAGTGATTGTCATGGTAGATCTGGGTTTCTTGGGAGCTGTCAGAGTGACAATTAGTCTCAGTTGTGTGGATTCTAGCCAGTGAGTGAGACAGTGATTGTTGGTTAGCCGATCTTGTTGATCGAGGATTTGGATCATAGCCTGCATGAGCCACATTTGTGCTCGACAGAGATGCGCGGATATTTTACTCGTGTGGGTCGCTCCCCTCGAGTGCCACTCCGGAGTAGGCCAGACCGGGTTGTTGTACCGGCGTTGAGATTGAGCTATTTACCGGATTGTTGTACCGGCGTGAGATTGAGCTCTTCTATCGCGACTTGTCGATGCTTGTGTCCCTCTGGCTGAGCCAGTTTTGGCAGCTACGGACATACCTACGGTAGACCTGTCCTATTGAGGATATGCGGCAGTAGGTAGGCGCAGGTTTGACTGGACCCGATGTGGCAGTCAGTTTAGATTGGGTGATCTCAGTGAGAGTTAGTTGTGGCATACTGTTCCTTCTGTTCCACTCCTTGAGCATCTAGATAGAGGCATAGTAGCTGTAGACTTTACCTTTCCAACTTCTCTTTACAGCACTGCATTTGTTACTTTTTGCCTCTAGTAGACTTAGTGGGCAGACCGTCGGGCTTGTTGGCGGCACCCACTGAGAACTACTGTGGGATGTAGTTCTCACACCCGTCATGGTGTCTTTTTTCCAGGGACTTCTGCTCTGGTTCCTGCTGCTCCTGTTGCTGATCCAGCTCCTTCAGGCCGAGGTAAGGGAGTCGCGAGATAGATCCCTTGTGATGATCCGGACTCCCGCAGGAACTGTGCAACATTAAATAGTGACTGTAGGAAGCTTGTACTGTGCAACGGAGCTTGTAGAAACGAAATTAGATATTTCTAAGAGACTCTGCGCGAAAATCGGAGCAAATGGGATTTTTCGGGAGTTTTTTTTCAAAATTTCGGATGAGAATTGGGCGCGGAGGAACGGACGTCGTATTTGGACTCAGCAGCCCGAAAACGGTCGAAACGGTATATTTATTTTATTTTTTGGCACTGTGGTACTGTTCACCGGAACAGTAACCGCCGGCCGGAATTACTGTGTTCGGCGAGCGGGCCGGCCGGGCCGGCGGCGGGCGGCGGGGGGCGGGGCGGCGGCGCACGGCGGGGCGGCAGCGGCGGAGCGCGGAGGAGCGCAGCGCGGGCAGCACGGGAGGCGCGGGCAGGCGCGGGCAGGGCTCGGGTGCGCGGGGGTCCATGAGCCAGGCGGCACCGGGTGCACCGACAGTTCAGCTGCCACGTGGCAGCTTCTCATTGGTGGGCCGGCTTCTAGAAGCCCGTGGGGCGGTGACACGTGGCGTGTTCCTATAGGCAGACAAATTTCCGGAAAAAACCCGGAGGCACGGGGACAACACCGCACACGTGGCCACGTGGCAAATTTCATTGGCCTTGCATGGTGTTTCCTGTTCGGTGGACACTGGCGCTTCCTGGATGGCTAGTTTCGGTGTTCCTGTTTGGATCCAGATCCCGTGTGGGGAATATTCCCTTTTGGCCCATATATAAGAGATCCCCCACCCTCTCTTTGCACCTCGATTTGCGTGCCAGGGAGAGAGAATCAGAAAAACTTCCCTTACAAAGTTGTTCCTCTCTCTCTCTTCTTTCTCTCTCTAGAATCTCAGGAATTTTAGGAGTTACAGATAGTGAGATATCTGCGACGCGGCGCCTGCGCCGATTTCTTTTTAGGCCCATTCCCGTCGCAGTTCCGTCGAAAATTCACTGCGGGCTAACCGGGTGGTGGAATTTTTGGACGATTTTTGCGACAGCACGACCGTAAGAGGTAGGGCTTCGATTTCCGTGTTGATCATTTTCTCCTTTCGTACTTTTGGCACAGTTTTCAGGTCCTCTTTTGACCCCCCTTACTGTGAGGTTTTGGACAGCACCGACTTCTCGATTTTTATCTTGACGTAGGAGC
>CM054943.1:20947202-21156227 GCA_029168755.2 Tillandsia fasciculata
GGGTGGGACTGCGTCGTGAGGATCGTAGTCGGACTCTTGGTTATCGTATATGACTCATTTCCCTTTATATATTTTAGTTGCTTGTGGATACTTTATATGTGGACATGTTTTAGTTAGCTCTGTGGATGAGGTGTAGTTTATGTGATGATCCTTTCAGTAGTGTTTACATGGCGGCATGTTTTATGATAAGATAAAGGTTGCGAAAATGTTTTCTCAAAAAGGAAGTGCCGTGTGGGCACGGGTTTTACAACTCTGGGTTTTATCCTTTCCAAACTTTGACGCCGCTTAAATGACCGCTTTAATTAAACGATTAAACTCTGAATATGGTGTATGTCTACTGTATGGTTGTTGGTTGGTGTGTGATGTATGATATTTGTGATGATTGATATGTTGTAAATGAGACGCCGTGCATATACAAAGGAGACTCTGTCCGTGGACAGAGTGAATTTGTGTATGTGGCGGTCTGGCACGCACCGGGGTTGAAGTATATGTTACCTTATTAAAAGAAAAAAAAAAATAGACACGTTTTTCCGCTTCAAAAGACTCAAAAACCCCCGGGGGCGTGACAGATTAAATGGTATCAGAGAAATACAACCACAACCATAGTAGACGTATTTACATCCACAGTGCAAGGTGCCACAAGCAAATTGGAAATGAGATAACCAAGGTGTAGGTGTAGTACGTGAGAGTACGGGAAAACGGGAACGTAATATAGGTGTAGTTGTGAAACGGGTGCTAGGGTTGTGACCATAGGATTGACGTGGTTTCTTTGTTACAGCAGCCGACGGCCAAGTTCGGCCACCAAGCACTATCGTTTCGTGACGAACAGGATGGACCCCGCAGCGGCAGCCAACCGTTTACTCTGAACCAGCTGCGTGACATCGCAGGACAAATGCTGACCCTTACAGAACGACTGGGTCTACTGATCCGAGAGTTTGAGGGTGCTGACCACGCCCAGCGGGGCGCCAGGACGACATCCGTTCGGAATGCCACCAGCTGAGTTCCCCACCTTCACGAGGCAGTTATGTTAGCCCTGCGGGCAGAGCAGGAACTAGCCGAGGCGCGCGCGCGAGAAAGGGTTGCCTATCCGGTCCGACGGAGGGCCCGGTACCAAGCGCCGAGGAGGAGAGCGACTTCGTAAGAATGGCGAGGCAGTCCAAGGCCGAGCGGAGAGCGACTTCTAAGAATGGCGAGAGCGGCATCCAAGCGCCCGAGGACAGAGAGCGACTTCGAAAGAATGGCGAGAGCGGAACCCAGACCGCTTGGGAGACCCTGCCATATGCGTAGGAACGCACCAGGTGACAGAGTGTCCGTGGAGGTTGATCATTTGCTATCGGTGTGGCAGGCCGGGCCATATAAGGGATACGACTGCCTTGGAAACCGGGGGGTCACCAGGCCCCCGGCGCCGCGAGCAAGGAGGACGGAGAGGACTGCTACACCCGTCCCAAGGGGTGAACCCCGCCCAAGAAAACCGAGGAGGGGGACCACCGAAGGGGTGCGCGGAAGGAAGGACAGACTCCAGCGGAGGACGTGAGACCACCCAGGGACCGTGCGTGATTTGCCAGGGTGCTCAACCGGTAGCGGAGTGCACATGGAGGTACCATTATTGCAACCACTGCGGGTTGCCGGATCACGCTCGTGACGCCTGCCCACAGGAGGCCCGCCGCCGCCGCCACTACGCCACCACCACAGAAGGAACCAGACAGTGCTGCGGTTCCCGTTCAGCCAAGGGACCGCCCGACAACCGGGAACCCTCAGATCCATCAGACTCCTCGGGCTCCCAGATTCTTCGGACGATAAGGTCCTTCCCCAGCACGCTGTACGACGCTGGCCCAGGGGCTGCGGGCGGGACCCCCGGACACTGCGGCGGGGGACGCGGGTCCCAGACCTAGAGACACAGGATTACCGTTCGTCTTTATTCTTTTCCCTTCCCAGCCGACTAACACCTTAGCCAGATACACTTGTTAGACTCTCTCTCTTCCCCTCACTAGGATCCGTAGGCGTTAGGCGAAACCTCCCCGGCCAAAGCGCGGGGGCGGTTTCGAAGTCTAGAAAATCCGGTGTGTCCGGGGCCCATAGAGGGCTATGCAGGGAATAAATGGGCTTCGCCCTACGCCTTGCAACCGGAAACCCGATGGGCTGTCATGTAGCACGGAGCCGTCCTCAGGCCAGGCTCAGCGGTCCCGTGGTAGGAAATTGATGGAGGGCGGGTGCGTGGCCTATCTAGCCTCAGTGGAACTAACACCCGACCCGTTCCCTCGCCCTCAGAAATTTCCGTGGTAAGGGAATTTCCGGATGTGTTTCCGGCGGAGCTTCCCGGAATGCCGCCGGAACGAGAGGTTGACTTCCCAATTGAACTTCTCCCCGGCACCAAGCCCATCACCAAGGCACCGTACAGGATGGCCTTCGCGGAGCTGAAGGAACTCAAGGCACAGTTGGAGGACCTTCTGGACAAAGGATTCATCAGACCAAGCGCGTCACCTTGGGGCGCGCCCGTCCTGTTTGTGAGGAAGAAGGACGGAAGTCTCCGGTTGTGCATCGACTACCGGGAGATAAATAAGGTGACGATCAAGAATAAGTACCCCCTTCCAAGGATCGATGACCTCTTCGACCAGTTACGGGGGGCGACGGTGTTCTCAAAGATCGACCTGCAGTCGGGCTATCATCAGGTCCGAGTCAAGGGGGAGGACATCCCCAAAACGGCTTTCCGTACTCGCTATGGCCATTACGAGTTTACGGTAATGCCATTCGGGCTCACTAATGCCCCGGCGGTGTTTATGGATATGATGAACAGGGTATTCAAACCCTTCCTGGACTTATTCGTGGTGGTCTTCATCGACGATATCCTCATCTACTCCCGTACCGAGACGAGGAACATGAAGAACACCTGCGCACAGTCCTCCAGACCCTTCGGGAACAGAAACTCTACGCCAAACTCAAAAAGTGTGAGTTTTGGCTCCGTGAGGTCGGTTTCTTGGGGCACGTGATCTCGGCGGCTGGAGTCGCGGTGGATCCAAAGAAGATAGATTCGGTGACGGACTGGCCCCAACCGACGACGGTGACGGAGATTCGAAGCTTCCTGGGATTAGCCGGGTATTACCGGCGCTTCGTGGAGGGCTTCTCCAAGATAGCCACCCCCTTAACCCGCTTGACGAAAAAGGGGGAAAAGTTTGTCTGGACGGACAAGTGTCAAAGAAGCTTCGAGGAGCTCAAGGACAGGTTGACGCGAGCCCCGATCCTCGCCCTGCCAGAGCCTGGGGAGGATTATGAAGTTTATTGCGACGCGTCGCGAAATGGATTGGGTGGAGTACTCATGCAACGGGGAAAGGTATAGCCTATGCATCAAGGCAGCTCAAGGAGTACGAGCGGAATTACCCCGTGCATGATTTGGAACTCGCAGCGGTGGTGTTTGTGCTCAAGCTTTGGAGGCACTACCTGTACGGGGCACACTGTAATGTGTACTCAGATCATAAGAGCCTCAAGTACCTTTTCACCCAAAGGGAGCTAAATCTGCGACAAAGGCGGTGGCTTGAGCTATTAAAGGATTACGATCTGACGATCCACTATCACCCGGGAAAGGCCAACGTGGTGGCCGACGCCCTGAGTCGCAAAGGACAGGCGCGAGGCCGATGTAAGCGCCATTACACAGCAGGATAGTCTAATTGCGGAGTTCTCGCGATTGAGACTAGAAGTGGTACCTGCAGGGACAGTCGCCCAACTTCTGACGCTGGTGGTCAGACCTACTCTGCTGGACAGGATTCTCGAGGGCCAATCGACTGATGGTCAGCTCCAGCTGGTGCGGAGTAGAATAACCGCCAACCAGGAAGGTGATTTCGTGGTGAGCTCCGACGATGCAATACGATTTCGCGGACGAATCTGCGTGCCGGACCTACCGGAACTCAAGGAGGAAATCCTACGGGAGGCGCATACTGCCCCGTATGCGGCGCATCCCGGGGAACCAAGATGTACAAGGACGTCAAGCAAACCTTCTGGTGGCCCAAAATGAAGGAGGACGTGACCCGATTCGTGGCTCACTGCTTAGTGTGCCAACGGGTGAAGGCCGAACATCAACGGCCGGCGGGAAAATTGCAACCTTTACCGGTGCCCGAGTGGAAATGGGACATGATTACCATGGATTTTGTGACCGGTTTTCCGAGGTCGCCACAGGGACACGATGCGATATGGGTGATCGTGGACCGTTTGACGAAATCGGCCCACTTTTTGCCCATACACACGACGTGGACCCGGGAACGACTGGCGCAAACGTACCTCGATGAGATAGTGAGGTTGCACGGTGTACCGACATCCATCACGTCGGACAGAGACACGCGTTTTGTGTCGAACTTTTGGCGAAGTTTGCAACAAGCGATGGGGACCAAGTTGCACTTCAGCACAGCTTTTCATCCGCAAACCGATGGGCAATCGGAGCGGGTGATACAGATCGTGGAAGACATGCTTCGAGCGTGCGTTCTGGACTTGGGCGAAGGGTGGGCACGGTGTCTGCCCCTGGTGGAATTTGCCTACAATAACAGTTACCAGGCCAGTATTCAGATGGCGCCGTACGAGGCCCTGTACGGGCGCCGCTGTCGGTCTCCGATTTGCTGGGATGACTTAGGTGAGCGAAAGTTTCTGGGCCCAGATCTGGTGGAGGAGACCGAAGCAAAGGTGCGTTTGATTAAACAAAGGCTGCTGACCGCCCAAAGCAGACAGAAGAGTTATGCAGATAACAGACGCCGAGATTTAGAGTTCATGGTGGGCGAGCATGTTCTGCTCCGGGTTTCACCCTCCAAAGGGAACCGACGCTTCGGCATTAAGGGGAAGTTGAGCCCCAGATACGTGGGACCGTTCGAGATTCTGGAGCGCGTGGGACCGGTGGCGTACCGGTTGGCCCTGCCCCCGAACCTCGAACGAGTCCACAACGTGTTCCACGTTTCGATGCTCCGGAAGTACCTGGCAGACCCCTCTCATGCCTTGGATGCCTCCACCATTGAGCTACGCGAGGACTTGAGCGTCGAGGAGACACCGGTGCGGATTTTGGCAAGAGAGGACAAGAAGCTACGCAACCGAACGATCCCCTATGTGAAAGTCCAGTGGAGCAACCACGAAGAGCGCGAGGCGACGTGGGAACTGGAATCAAAGATGAAGGAATGTTTTCCCGAATTGATTAAGTGAGGTTTGAGTTTAAGTTTCGGGACGAAACTTTTTATAAAGTGTGAGTGGTGTAGTGACCCGACCCTTCGGGGTATTTTCGAACTCACATGTAATCGCTTAGGCCTTAAGCGAAATAAAATTTATTTAATTTTGAAAAGTCGGCCGGGCAGGGTGTGTGTATTTTCCTGCGATAGAGCGCGAAAAGCGATGACCGACGGCGTGATCGGATTCGAAATCCGATACCGGGATCTCCCGGAACGGGACCCTTAGCGATGCGGTAGTTAGTCACGCATCGAAAACCGTGCAAAATATCTTGCACCCGTAATAGATAAGGTGGGTTATCTCGTAAGGATAATTAATTAATTAATTAATTATCCGGTGACGGAATTTAAATCCTCCTACGTACGAATTTATTTAAGGGATTTAAATTGGTGGGATTCTTATCTCGTGATTAGATAAGAGATAAAAATCAGGATATTTTATTAAGGGATTTAAATTGGTGGGATTTTATCTCGTGGATTGGATAAGAGATAAAGTCCGGATATTTAAGTTGGGAATTTGATTTCCCTTGATTATTTAATAAAGGTGGTTAAATAATCGGCGACTGGGATTTGGATATTAAAGATTCAAATATCCGGGTAATTTGAATCCAATTGGGAATTTGATTCCCCAAGATTAATTGATAAAGGTAATCAAATAATCGGTGGTCAGGATTTAAAGGTGAGAAATATCCCGTCAGTCGGATATTTTCTTGAGAAACAGAAACGGGGAATTATGGGTTTCCTACGTACGTAAATAAAGAAATCAAACGATTAAATATGGGGATCGACGGTGAGGATAATAATCAAACAATTAACTAATAGGGTTATCGGTAGGGATTAATTAATTAACGAATTAATTAATCAGAGTCAAAACACCCGAAAGGGGTTTTTGACGGTGCGGACTTACAAATTGGATATATCCATAACAGGATTATTTATTTCCCCGCTCACCGAGCGAAACCCTATTTCGATTTTCCGCCTCCTCAAACCCTCCTCTTTCGTACGTGCCGAAACCCCAACCGGAGGAAAGGAGAAGGAAAAAGGGGAGGAGCCGATCGCCCCAAACGCCGACCCGAAGGCAAAAAGTGAGACCGGGCGACCTTCCCAACGATCCTCGGTGAGCAAATAATTTTTAGAAAATTATTTGGATTTTTCCTATCTATTTTTGTTGTTAGTTCTGGACTCCCCCGTCGTCCCCGCCACCGACGCCGTCCCCGTCGTCGCGACGCGGACGGCAAGGGCGGGAAGGACCCGGACGGCGAAGGCGGAGGAGGACCGCGAACGGCGTAGGTAAAATATAATAAAATAAAAATAAAAATCGCGAACGGTGAAGGCGCGACGGGACCGCGCGAGCGCCGCGCGGGCAAACCCGCGCGCGGCGCCGCGCGGGCAACCCGCGCGGGCGCCGCGCGGGGCGGCCCCGCCGCGCGGCCGCCGCGCGGGCCGTGCCCGTGCGGGCGCCCGCGGGGCGCCGCGCGGGCCCGCGCCCGCGCGGGCACCGCGCGGGCACCGCGCGGTGCGCCGCGCGCGGGCCCCACCCGCGCGGGGCACCCGCGCGGGCCCGCGTCCGCGCGGGCGCCGCGCAGGGCTCCGCCCGCGCGGGCACCGCGCGGGCGCCGCGCGGGCCCGCACCCGCGCGGGCGCCGCGCGGGCGCCGCTCGGGCACCGCCCGCGGAGCCCGCCGCGCGGGTTCGAGCCGCGCGGGGCTCCGACGGGCGGCGACGGCGGTGCGGGTTGTAGTCCGGTTTGACCATCGAACGATGCCGGACAAATTCCGTCAAATTGTAAGGTGGGGGTTTTTCTGTTTTAAGGTGTTAGTGTGTGTTTTGACCATAGTTTATCTGTGCGGACTTTTCTTAGGCCCGGGTACACAGCGGGAGAGCGCGAAGGACATTGGTGTTCCGATTTCTCTCCAATAAGGTGGGTACGGTTGCGATGAGTGCAACCGGTGCTGTAAGTGCATCTATCATCATTAAAAGTACTCCTTAATTTACCTAACAAAGTAGATGAATAGTTTAACCTTTCAATTGTTGTAATTATCTAATAATTGTGCGGCTGCGGTCGCGGTGCCCAGTACACGCCAATCTTGGCGATCCGGTTTCGGATGCTGCACGTACACAGGCGGATTGGCCTCCGCATGGGTGTACTTTTCCGGAAAAGTGGTCCTTTATGACCCGTGTGCCCCGTAAAGGTAATGGTGCAAGCGGGGACCTCTTCGCGCCAGCTGAGGTGTCACACCAGCACCGCGAGTGAGAGGTAAAAGCATCAAGTAGGTGTTTGTGCACGAGGGGGGGACTTTAGTCTCCCCGACAAGTGGTCTGGGAATGGTGCCCAGGGTAAATTAATGTGCAAGTGTTTAACGAAAGGTTATGGCGTAATCGGCGCGTTCGTATGTTTTATCCCTTTTGATATTGTTACACATCTACTTTGTTTGTCACTGACTTTACCCACTCCGTGACAGGTATTCCTAGGTGCGTTAGCCGGGATGGCGGTGGGACTGCGTCGTGAGGATCGTAGTCGGACTCTTGGTTATCGTATTTATGACTCATTTCCCTTTATACTATTTCTAGTTGCTTGTGGATCACCTTATATGTGGATATGTTTTAGTTAGCTCTGTGGATGAGGTGTAGTTTTCTGTGATGATCCTTTCAGTAGTGTTTACATGGCGGCATATTTTATGATAAGATAAAGGTTGCGAAAATGTTTTCTCAAAAAGGAAGTGCCGTGTGGGCACGGGTTTTACAACTCTGGTTTTATCTTTTCCAAACTTTGACGCCGCTTAAATGACGTGCATTAATTAAACGATTAAACTCTGAATATGATGTATGTCTACTGCATGGTTGTTGGTTGGTGTGTGATGTATGATGTTTATGAATGATTTATATGTTGTAGTGAGACGCCGTACATATACGAAGGAGACTCTGTCCGTGGACGGAGTGAATTCGTGTATGTGGCGGTCTGGCACGCACCGGGGTGAAGTATATGCCACCTTATTAAAAGAAAAAAAAAAATATAGACACGTTTTTCCGCTTCAAAAGACTCAAAAACCCCCGGGGGCGTGACAAGCATGCTAAAATATTCCTACTATGGTATACCAATCTCACCCAAGTAGGTCATTTCTTGCTTACCTCTCGCTCATATCGGTTGTACAACAATATGCCTGTTATCAATCATAGAGGGGTGATATCCCGACATGTGCACTTACATTCACCATGATATAAAATCTTATACAGTTACCAAAATAAGCTTACCCACCTGAAGTGCTCAATCCAAGGCAAACCTGGGGTCGGCGAAGAGCGCAGACGCTCACAGTTCAAATTCTGCCGAAACTGCATCCTCGGTACATGTCGCAAAGCCTCGGCTCCAAACAGCTGCAAGTACCCCGAAATCAGAGTCTTCAGATCCAACGGGTCCAGCAACACTTGCAAACACCCCTGGGTACAACAATAAGGTTCAACGTCACACTTGTATTCCAAAAATATTCCAAGTTTACACAATCTACGAAAACAGCCTCAAAGATGTGGATTTTTCCACCTGCAATAAGAACTCAAAAAAATCCAACAAAAATACTATCGCGTTCCTCACATCGATACCTTCGAAACGAGTACCTGCACGCCAAATTCCGAGCCCCATAGGCCGAGTTACAAATTCCACAACACAGGGTGCTCACAAACACACAACCATATGTCTGTATTTCCTTGTACAGATAAAGGAGAAGAATCTACCTCTTGGGAAGCCTCAGAAAAATCCAATAAAAATACGATGATAATCCTCGCGTCGAGTAGATGAAAAAAGTGTCAGGCACGTCTCCAACCGATGCCCGGTTACGGAGATAAAAATCCGGCAAGGTGTCGCTGTCCAGAAATTCCATCAGAAAAAGGGGTCCCAGTAAGCATGGAAAAACTCCTTGAAAAGCACGAAACTAGGGGAAGTAGAAAATAACAAGATCGTAGATCTGTCTGTCGCGGATCCAACGGCACAAGAATGGCCTGAAAAGAGGTCGGAGTAGGCCGGGGGAGCTCGTGCACCGAAACGCGACGAAGGGGAACACAAATGGACGAACGTCGCGCCGCGCCGCAAAAAAGGAAACCTCGATAAGCGTGCTACCAAAAATCTCCAAACGCTGCAGATAGATGCAGCACAGGGAGAGGATCAACTTTGCTGAAGGCCTCAAGTCGGTTTGAAGCTCGGAAATGGTGGAAAAGGGGGAGAAGAAGCAGCTCGGGTCGCTTAAATAGGCTTCAAAAAAACAATTGAAGAAATAACGGCCGTGTCCTATGTTTCGGGCGCCCGATTTCTTTCGGGCCGCTACAGTGTTGGGCCCGGCCCAACACTGTGCGGGCCCGAATTCTTATCGGCCTCCACGTAGCCCGCCAAACACCGAACACCGAAGCCGCCTGCTAGTATCGCGCCACGTGGCCCGCCGAACACACAACACCAAAACCCGCCGCTAGCCTGCCGCCACGTGGCCCGCCGTAGTTCCGACACGTGGCGCGCCCGAGCGCGGGAGAGGCCGACAGCGGCCATGTGCGCCCCTGGGCCGCCGCCTGTCGCCTCTGCACGCACGCGCCCCGAGGCTATCTGCACCGGCTCCGTGGACCCGGCGCACAGCACCGCACCAATGATACTCTGGCACGTGTCACCCACCAGTCCACCGTACACTCGCGATCTATTCCGTGGACCAAGACTGCTGAGCCAACCAATCCCGCCATGCGACGTGGCCTGCCCCCGGTGCACGCCGGCGCCGTGGACCGCGCACCTGCCTGCGCGCCCACGCGCCTGCCCGCGCACCTGCCCGCGCGCTGCGAGCTGCCCGCGCCTGCCCGCCGCCGCTCCCGTGCCTGCCGCCCGCCGCCGCGCCACGCGCCCTCCGCCGTCGCCGGCGCTGCCCGCCGGCCGCCGGAGTTACTGTTCCGGCGTGAACAGTAACCAGTGGCGAAAAAAAACAAGTAAATAGCCCAAATTCATCGTTTTCGCGCACTGAGTCCAAATCCGCTGTCCGTTTTGTCAAATTCCAACTCTAAAAATCACCGAAGGCATCCGGAAAGCTGTTTCTTGGTCTAAACTTCGCGCTGAGCCCAATTTTAATATCCATTGCGCGCAAAACCACTTCTAAGCATCCGACGGGGTCATCAGACTACTCTTGTGATCCAGTAGACACTCTGAGTCCAACACTAGTGTCCAATTGGTGCACGAACACCACATAGACTTCCAGAAGCTGCTGGTCAACCAGTATCTCGTCGTAGGGATCCAGGTCCTCACAAGTTAGAACTCGGAGACAATTGGTTTGTGGAGTTGCATGCTATGTCTCCATGATCGAACTAAAGAACATTGATGAAGCTCTTCAAGATGACTATTGGATTGAAGCAATGCAAGAAGAGCTCAATCAATTTGAGCGAACAAAGTCTGAGAATTAACGAAGCCTCCGAAGCAACACAATGTGATAGGTACCAAATGGATTTTCAAGAACAAGAAAAATAAAGATGGTACTATCATTCGGAACAAAGCACGTTAGTTGCTCAAGGCTATTCTCAAGTCGAAGGTATAGACTTTGATGAAACTTTCGCCCCTGTAGCTAGACTCGAGTCCATTCGTATCCTATTCGTTATAGCTTGTCATTTCAAAATTAAACTTTTTCAAATGGACGTTAAGAGCGCATTTTTAAATAGTTTTCTAAATGAGGAAGTTTATGTTGCTCAACCGAAAGGTTTCATTGATTATAAACTACCTAACCATGTTTTTCGATTGAAAAAGGCTCTTTACGGTCTGAAACAAGCACCGCGAGCATGGTACGAAAGATTGACAAAGCACCTTTTGGAAAAAGGCTATACTCGAGGGGGAGCCGATCGGACACTATTTGTGAAGCACTTTCTAGACAATTTCATTATAGCACAAATATATGTGGATGACATCGTGTTTGGTGCTACAAGGAATAATGATGCATCAAAATTCGCCGAAACAATGGAAAGCGAATTTGAGATGTCCATGATGGGCGAACTTACATACTTTCTTGGATTGCAAGTTAAGCAAAGTGAAGATGGCATTCATTTATGTCAATCCAAGTATGCGAAGGAGTTGGTCAAGAAATTCAGATTGGAGAATTCTAAAGACTTTCCGACTCCTATGGGAACTAGCTATAAGGGATTAGGAAGTGAATCTCACGGAGAGAGTGTAAACGAGAAGCTTTATCGAAGCATGATTGGAAGTCTACTCTACATTACGGCTAGTCGCCCGGATATTTCTTTCAGTGTTGGGATTTGCGCGAGATATCAATCAGCATCGAAGGAAATTCACCTGAAAGCGGTGAAAAGGATCATCCGGTACATCAAAGGTACTATCAATTTCAAAATTTGGTATCCTATGGGCACATCTCTCGACATAATAGGATATTCGGATGCTGATTGAGCTTGATCAGTGGATGATCGGAAGAGCACGAGTGGTGCATGTTTTTACCTTGGCCATTATCTTGTAGCATGGCAGAGTAAAAAGCAAAACTGCATTGCTCCCTCTACTGCCGAGGCGGAATACATTTCAGCGGGAAGTTGTTCAACTCAATTGATTTGAATGAAAAGTGTTTTGAGCGACTTTCGCATTCTTGCGACTTCGGTAACAATACTTTGTGACAACATTAGTGCCATAAATATTTCTAAAAATTCTGTGTTGCACTCAAGAACAAAACACATTGAACTTAGATATTATTTTCTTAGAGAGCTAGTTGAATCAAGTACTTTACAAATTTCCTATGTTTCAACTGAAGATCAATTAGCCGATATTTTGACAAAACATTTGGATCAAAAACGTTTTATTCATTTGCGAAAAGCAATTGGAATGCTTTGTTTGAAATAACAATTTTTTGAACCATTACTTAGGTTAGGTTTTGTTTTGTGTTTTGTGTATATAGAACATTAACTGAACATTTGTTAAATTGACTTTAATTGCATCTTTTCATGTTTTGAGAAATTTATTAGGATTTGGATATCATTATAATTCATTTGATACAATGACCATTTATATCAATTATTTCATCTTTAATTGATCAAAGTCAATTCCTCTTTCAATGATCTCTTGGTATAGTTGTTATCTTATTTGATAATTGAGTTAGGTATGAACACGAGATCAATTTTTGGTTGAATATTTTATATTTTATATAATTGATAGCCAATTGAGGGAGAGTATTATTTAATGTTTGATGCTCAAAAGATGTGGAAAGAGTTACATTCCTTAGTGGAGTGTGAAAACTACCACCACATGGAGGAAAGATGTCACGCCCCAAGCCCGCCAATTTGGACGGTTCGGGCGCGCCAACAGACCCGCCAATCGGGCATGACCTTTCAAGACCCAAAAGGAACGGTTTATTCCAATAATCACAGTTTGGTGTAGCGAAAGAGTAAACAATCAGATAACTAAACTATGAATTTAAAAACTTCCATTCATTCAAACGAACAGTTAAAAGAAAATGAAAGTACAATACTTGAGCGAAAAATAAAACTTTACTTATGTTACAACTCTCTTTGACATACAACTACTATATAAAAATTACAACTTTTTTTTTTTCCAAAATAAAACTTAAAACATTTAAAGTTTACATTGATCCTCACATACAATTTCGCTCAAAATAGTAAATACTCCAAAATGATACGGGCGACTCTAAACTGCTAGGTCGCTACCCTACTAGGCCCTTGCCCCTGTCGCGTGCCTCGCTCGATGTACCTGGACCTGTGGGGATGTCACCCAAAGGGTGTGAGAACTACGAAAAAGTTTCCAGTGGGTTCAACCACCGAGCAAAAATGTCCTACACTGCTTGGTCTAATGGAAGCAATATAATAGAGAATAAAATACAGTATTGAAAGCTGTAAATTCTAACTAGCATGCTCAACAAATTTTACCTTTGCCATGACACAACTCTATGTCGTTGTAAGGTACCATGCTAACAAAACCTCTTACTTGACCAATAACTTACTTTGCTTTTCTTTGTGCTTTAATTAAAGTTGCTAAACCCCCGGAGTATCTTGCCCAACGGACCCCAACCCGGCAGATATGCTGCCATAAGACAAGATCTCTAAGGTTGCCGATAACACCCGCAAGTGTTGCCCTGTCCAATGGAAAAACATATCATACGGGTCACTGCCCAGGGGAGGGACACTGCCCTTAACTCCAACAAGAACTACGTTTCACCCCCGAAGGTACGCCCGTTTTATTATCTTTTTTCTTTTACTTTTTCTTTTTTTTCCTTTCTTTTACCTTGGCTTTTAGCCTTTCTTGCACATTGTGCCCTTTTTCTTTCTTTCTCAATTGAGCCTCTAGCTCACATTGCCCCTTGGCAATTTCTTTCTCTTTTCATTTAAGCTTTTAGCTTATCTTTTATTTACTCATTTACTTACCCTAGGTCCATGCCTCAAGGTAACCAATGTCCCTTGGACTTAATTCTTTTACTTTCTTTCTTGCTCAAGTTGAAGTTAAACTGAAGGTACATTGACCCAACTCCCTATGACAACTCTAGGGATTTTACTCACTTTGCATTTTAACCTCAACCATATTATATTTCTCTTAGAGACTTCACTTTAAGTTAAGCTTTAACTCTATATACACTCTTAGTTGACTCAAGCATAATGCCACTCGTGAAGTCCTAAGGTGAATGCCATACAAAAACCTTAATCTAGGTTTCTCCTATGTCATATATCCATCATGCAATATTAATATTTTCATGCTAACATGTAGTATGCCATCAACATAACTTATACTCTTTACTTCTCTACTCACGTAATAATCCATTTTTATGTTTCTTAGCTCAAGAATACGCACATGCATTTGTTCATACCTCATACAAACCCTAACTCTACTAACATGCTTCTGGTTAAAAAGCAAAAGACAAAGGGGAGAGGTCACCCTCGTTCGCTAGAATCCCCCACCTCGATGTTTTTTTTCGTTCTTGAAAGAGACAAAAATCTGCTCTTTTGATCTCCAAGGTTTTCCTAAAATGAAAGGAAAATCATGAATCAATTACTTTCCATGATTCACTAATTCCATAAAAATTATAAAACTAAAACCCTTTTTAAAACATAAAAGGGAGAATTCCTTAAGTGACTCTTTTTTTGGATCAATTTGAAGGGAATAGGGAAGAGAATCCCATTCTTGTCATATTTTCCAAAGAGAAACATTGATCTCTTTAGCCTAGGGAAAAAAGCCCAAAAATTTGAGGAATAACTCAATTTGAGTAATTACCCTCAATTGTTGATTTTGCTCATTGGAGAAGAGAAGAGAAAAACCTTTTCCTTCCTAAATTTATTTTCTCTCAAATTTTTCTTCTTCTTCTCTTCTCCAATTTCTCCTTTTTCTTTTTTTTTTTTTTTTTTTTTTTTTTTTGGTCAAGATCTGCTGCTGGGCAGCAGCTTGCACAGCTGCTGCCCAGGTAGCAGCTTCTAGCAGCCGCCCTGCAGCTGTTGCTTGTAGCAGCAGCAGCAGCAGCTGCAGCTGCCCCCTGCAGCTACTCTTGCAGCTGCTTATGCAGCTAATTCAGCTGCATAAGCAGCTGAATCCTGCTGTTGCTGCAGCAGCAGCTGCAGTCCCTCAGCTGCCAATGCAGCTCTTTTTTTTTCTTTTTTTCTTTTTTTTTTTTGTTGCTCAGCTGCCCAAGGCAGCTGCCTTGTAGTTGCACATTGCAGCTGCCTTTGCAGCTGCAAGGCAGCTGCCAAAGCTGCATGCGCAGCTTTCTTGCTGCTCAGCAGCAGCAGCAGCTGAGCAGCAGTATTTGCGCAGCTGCTGCTGCATTGGAGCAGCAGCTGCTGCAGCATATGCTGCTGCTGCTGGCAGCAGCTGCACTTGATGCAACTGCTGCTGGCAGCAACAAGCTGCCCTTCCTCTTTTTTTTTTTTTTTTTTTTTTTTTTTTGTTGTTGTTAATGTTTTCCTAGTCCTGTGTAAGTAAGAGGAGAAAAGGGGGGGAAGGAGAGCCCTTACTTGTCATAAAGAGGGAGAGGGAGAAAGGTATCTTCTTCTTCTTCTCCTTCTTCTTCTTTCTTCTTCTTCTTCTTCTCTCTTCTTCTTTCTTCTTCTTTTTTCTTCTTCTTCCTTCTTCTTCTTTCTTCTTTCTTTCTTTCTTTCGTTTCCTGCTTTCTTCTTTAGCAGAGAGAGAGAAGAGGGTAGGGTATTCAAAGAGGAAGAGAGAGATTTTAATGCTCTGCAGGTGGGTAGTTGGGGGGGAGGAGTAGTTTTACTAATTTGCCCCAACTTACAAAAGAAATCCCCAAACTGCCCATGTTTCCTGCAGTTTGCTCTTGCAGTGAGCAAATTCGGGAATTCATTTTCCTCCGCATTTTGCCGCCAACTGGAAAATCGAAATTACAATTTTTCTTCTCCCGTTTATTCTACAAATTTTTTTTAAACTCCCCACAATTTCTTTTAAATTTTTGGGCTACTCTAAGCCCTCAAAATATGGCTCCGAAAAGGATTGGAGATAAACTACATCAGCAAAAACTGCAGTTTCAGAATTCTTAAAGCATTTTGCTTCGCTTCGTTCTCCTATTTTCCTTTAATCCCTCACCTCGGCACTTCACCCCTTTTAATCAGCAAACTTTTCTGAGACACTCCACGATTTCTTTTTATTTTTTTTGACTACTTTAGGGCTCCGAAAAAGCTTGCCGATAACAGAATTCAGGATTCCTGAATTTTGCTAAGTCCTTGAGCTTCAACTCACATTTCGACCCGATGCTCTTCGCGTCGGTCCGAAACGCACCGAACTTGACTGTAATCATATTTAAAGTTAGTTACAAGTCTTTTCGCCACATTTCGTCATTTTGCGAATTCGACAAACGAGGACTTAAGCTTTACAAATTTGAAACTTCAAACTCTCAACTACAACTCACTTTTCGACTCAACGGCTTTTGCGTCGATTTGAAATGCTTCCAATCCACTTATAATTACATTTGAAATGTGTTACAAGTATTTTTACCGAATTTTTGCTATTTCACGAAAATCGGTGCACTACATTCTCCCCTCCTTTAGGAGTTTCGTCCGCGAAACCAAAACCCACATACCTTAGGATTTATTCCTCGAATAGGCGAGTGTAGTGCTCCCGCATCACGGCCTCAGGCTCCCACGTGGCTTCTTCTTCGCTGTGCCTCGTCCAAAGCACCTTCCCATAGGGGATGGAGCGGTTCCTAAGCCTTCTTTCACGCCGATCTACAATCTTATACGGGAACTCATCATAGCTCATGTCCTCCCGTAGATCAAGCGGTGGGTAGTTGATTATGTGCCTCGGGTCGTGGACGTAGTGGCGGAGCTGTGACACATGGAATACATCATGAACTCCGGCGAAGTCTGGAGGCAATGCCACTTTATAGGCCACCGGACCAACCCGCTCCAATACTTCATAAGGACCAAGAAAGCGAGGGTTTAACTTTCCCCACATCCCAAATCGAACCACTCCTTTTGTGGGCGACACCCTCAGGAATACATGATCTCCTACCTTAAATTCTAGGTCGTGCCGTCACGCCGCATTTTATCCGCATAGCTCTTCTGCCGACTTTGCGCCATCACTAGACGTTGACGTGCAATTTGCACCTTCTCCTCGGCCTCTTGCAATACATCAGGACCCAGTGATGACCTCTCGCCGACCTCACTCCAATGCAACGGGGACCGGCACTTCCTGCCATATAACGCCTCGAAAGGCATAATAGGACTAAATCTCTTAACCCGACTATAACATTTTGGATGGTAGCAAGGTCCAAGAGGTTATGAGAGTTAAGCATGCTAGAGCTAGAGAAGTTGTAGGATGGGTGATCCCCTGAGAAGTGGGGCTAAATCTCTTAACCCGACTATAGCATTTTGGATGGTAGCAAGGTCCAAGAGGTTATGAGAGTTAAGCGTGCTAGAGCTAGAGAAGTTCTAGGATGGGTGATCCCCTGAGAAGTGGGGCGTCACATAATCACTGCCCCAAAAGGGCCAGTCAAACCTGCACCCACTTACTACCACACATCCACAAGAGGACGGGATTTACATAGGGCGTCCCACATGGACTGCATCGACAAGTCGCGATAGTAACGTAACAGGCCCAGCTCCAGAGCAGCACTAGAGGGGCGCGCCCCCACCGAGGAAGTATCCGCGTATCTCTGTCGAGCTCAATCTGGCTCATGCAGGCTATAGTCCAAATCCACGATCAATCAGATCGATAATGTCCAACTCACAATACTAACCCACTAGCTCGAGGTACTCAACAGCCGGGACCGCCGTCAACCCAAACGGCTCCCAAAACAGGAATCCAACTTAACACACTAAAACTCACTGGCTGGAGATACTCTACAGCCCCAACAACGAAGGGTGCGAAGACCCCGAAAGACTAATACCTACAATTCCAATCAAACAAGAACGGGCTATAGGCATAGCCTCCCATTGTTCTCCACCCATGAATGAAAATAGCCCTTAGAACTCAAATCGCTCAAACCCTCCCGGGTGAGGAAGTTTATAAGAAAAGATGATTTTTATTGCTAAATACCATTTCCACTCAGACCCTATCCAGATGAGGATAGAAATAGCTCCATTTTAAGAAAACCGTCTTGATTTGAGAAAATCAACTTTTATATATTTTAGTTGCGAAAATCGGTTAAAAACGAGTTTATTTTATGAATCCCGAAGGGCTAATGCCTTTGCCCAATCAAACAAGAACAGGCCCCGGCGACCCCTAGAAACGAGTTCATCATATCCATGAATGTTGCTGGCGCATTCGTAAGTCCAAATGGCATAACTGTAAATTCATAGTGACCATACTGAGTCCTGAATGCTGTCTTAGGAATATCCGTACCCTTAACCCTTAGTTGGTGATATTCAGATTGCAAGTCAATTTTTGAGAAAACGGTGGCTCCTTGCAATTGATCAAATAAATCATCAATTCGAGGTAGAGGGTACTTATTCTTCATCGTGACCTTATTCAATTCCCGGTAGTCAATATAAAGTCTCAAGCTGCCATCTTTCTTCCGTACAAACAAAACCGGTGCTCCTCAAGACGAAACACTCGGCCTAACGAACTCCTTGGCTAATAAATCCTCCAACTGAGGCTTGAGTTCCTTTAATTCCGCAAATGCCATTCGGTAAGGTGCCTTTGAAATCGGTAAAGTGCCGAGAACAAGATCAATGGTGAACTCAATCTCACGCTAGGGTGGCATCCTGGGCAACTCATCTGGGAATACATCCTGAAACACTCTCACAACTGGAATGTCGGAAAGTGACGGTGAAGGCCGCGAAACCAAATCCACTGAAGCCAAGTGCAAGACCCGCTTAGTTTTTCTAATGGGGCATCCAGCGGAACCAAAACATTGTAAATTGATTTATTTAATTTTTTAATTATTTTTGGAGTGATCCGTCATGGGCCGCGGGAATTTTAGTGAGTAGAGCTCGCGGAGCCGAGAACGGCGATGCGATCGGATCCGAATTCCGACTCCGGGAGCTCCCAGATTTAAATTCCGAAGTCTGGACCTCCCGTCTAATGTTCCGGGATCCGTGCGAGACCGTTTGCACGCTTTTCCATGCAATCTTTAAACAGCAAGATTTATTATTTATAATTAATTAATAAGTATTATTGGTATACGTATATTATTTTATTTTATTTTATTTTATTTTATTTTTATTTTTGTGGGGGGTTATAAATACGGGGTTAGGGTTTTTGGGAACCCCGTAACCCTTTTCCCTTCTTTTCTTTCTCTCCTCCCCTCAACCGTGCGGCGGCTAGGTCTGGGAAACGATCAGAGCGAACGAACGAAAGGCTCCTCCTTCGCACGAGTCCCCACCGGACCAAGAACCCCGGTCCTCTCCCTTCTCGCAGTCAAGGTAATTTTTATTATTTTAGTTTTTTTTTTCGGGTGGCGCAACGAGATCGCCGGGCGGCCGAACCGCCGCCACCGGAGGGGAGGCGGACGCCGTCGGGGACGGACGCCACCGCCGCGAGCGGCGCGCCGCCGCGCGGGGCCGCCCTCGGACTATGCGCGCTACGCACGGGTCGGTGCCGTGCGAAAGTGGACGCCGCACAGGGTCCGGGAAGCGGGTCGGGCTCCCCCGCCTTTCAGCATCTTTAGTCAATTTTACTTCTAGTCCTGGTCTGAGCTTTCTGTTATTTCCCCCAGGAGTGCGGGACGTTCTAAGCTCGACGAGCGAACCAGACGGGACGAATCTACCATCAAACTTCCCTTCAGGTGGGTAAAATTTCCAAAGGGGTATAGGAAAAGGTGTAAGTCGTACATTATGCATGTTCGGGCAAGTACGGAGCTTAAATAACTGCGGTTTATGATACTAACCCCATTTATATGCTGTATACATATTCGTGATATACTTATTCAATATGAGGCTCTTGTTGCTACACGCACACCGACGGTTTGGCCACCGCAAGGGTGTGCTTTTCCGGAAAAGTAGTAAGGGTGACCCGTGTACCCCACGCAGAGGTGGCGTTAGGAATGGGGGCCCCCGCGGGTGGGGGGTGTGAGCGGTGATGCCGGGGCGGGTGCCCGGCGGCCGAGGCAGGGGCTCGGCAGGGGACACCGGGGTAGGCGCCCGGTGTGGGGGTCGGGGAAGGTGCCCGGTTTTGTTTGATTCAGGGTAGGTCAACCATGGCGTTGACCGTACGTGCGAGTCAAAGAGGGGTTGCTCCGGATGTTGTGGTTTGAGTTATTTTGCCCTTATTGCATTCTTTACTTTTTATAGTCACTGACTTCCCACTCTGTGACAGGTTCATCAGGGGGCGAGCGTAGGGACGCTGGTGAGGCCGTGCGCGCGCGACGTTCAGAGAACCTTGAGTAACACAACTTGGTGGACTCATTTTTCCCTTTTACTTTATTAGTTATGCTAGCTAGTTGTGGTGTGCGATACCCCTGTGGGATCGACGTGGATGTTGCCCTTTTCCTTTATGACTGATGCATGAGTGTGGACTTTCTTTCTCTCTTTACTTTTGGCCAATTTAAAATAAAAGCTTAAATCGTTTGCGAAAACTGCTTTCAAGAAATATGGGCGTCGGGTGGACGCCGCTTTCAAAATCCTGCGATGTTTTATCCTTTACAAACAGTTGGCCTCTTTCAAATAGACCAGTATATGGGCGGTGTGATTGTATGATGAATGCGCTTGTGCCTTGTACTAATGTGGTTAATGTTATACGTGTTGAAATATGTAATCGGGACGCCGTGCATATGCAAAGGAGACTCCGCCCGTCAGCGGGGTGAATTTGCGTATGTGGCGGGTCTGTGCGCGCACCGGGGCGGATTCTCAAACTAAAGAAAGACAGAAAAAAAAAATATACACCATTTTGGGAGCATAGGTGGCTCAAAACTTTCGCGCGTTAGAACCCCCGGGGCGTGACACCAAGTAAGCTATGCAACCACCCTGAATCAATGTCACGCCCCGAGGGTTTAAATATGAGGAAGAAAAGCCAATAAGTGATGCATAAATTTTTTTTTTTTGAAAACCCTTTCCTCCGGTGCGCGCCCAGACCGCCGCATATACAAATTCACTCCGCAAACGGGCAGAGTCTCCTTTGTATATGCACGGCGTCACAACTACAAATATCACTTTAACCACATAGTCCATGAGTCGAGTAAAAGAGAACATACAACAATCTTGCATAAGCATCAAAGAGGCCGACTAAACTTAAAAGGATAAATCCATAGGTTTGTAAAACGGTGCCCACACGACATCTGTGTTTTTCAAAACCACTTTCGCAATCCATAAATCCACAGGTTTGGAAAACGGTGCCCACACGACACCTATGTTTTTTTCAAAATCATTTTCGCAATTCATTTCAATTGTTTGAAAATGGCCGACCAACATATAATAAAGTAAAGCATTCATCCACGGAACATGCAACCGTCCCAACATCCACATCATCCACATCAACAAATCATACTCACATAACTACTAACTTAAATGAAATAGCCAAAAAAAAAAGGGAAAGTAAAGTATCTAGCCCTGAGTAAGGCCTTAATCCTCACGTCGCGGCCTCACCGTCGTCCCATATCCCACCCCCGACTGAACCTGTCACAATATGGGAAATCAGTGACGAATAGAGTAAAGTAATAAGCGGTAAAAACTATAAACAAAACCAACCGAAAGAACCAGAGCATACGCACTCCTCATCGTGCGGTCAACCGTAACTCCCTGTAATGAAACCAGACCGAGCACCTGCCTCGGTAATCCACACTACTAAACCAGACCGAGCACCTGCCTCAGTAATCCACACCGCTCTCACCTTGGTGCCTTTAACCCCCCACCTATAGGGGCCCCCACTATGTCACCTTGTGGGGCACACGGGTCAACGTATCACTTTTCCGGAAAAGTACACACACGCGGTGGCCAAACCGCAGGTGTACGTGTAAGCAACCTCGAGCATCGTAACCTAGAACATGATGTATCATCGAGCACCGCGACCCTCAATCGCCATAAATATAATGATAATAAAACATAAGCTTATACAGGGGTTAACAATATTTTAACATGTCAATACTTTACTCTTACCAATTACCCTCATTTCCCGACTCAAGAACTGTCGAAAGAGGAACCCACCTTAGCGTGCGTCGACCGAAAACACTCGGACCCATCTCGTGTCCCCCGTATGGTTCCCGGACCTAAAGGCCCCCAAAATCAAGTATTAGTAACACTAAAATTGAACACCCAAAAAGAAACACCGAACATCGGACCGAAACTGGAACGCCGATGTGGTCCTAGGAACCCGACGGCGGCTAAACAAAACCCGCACGGCAAAAATCCCGCGGCACCAGCCCGCGTGGCGCGGCCTGCCTGCGGGCGGCCCCGCGCGGCACCAGCCCGCGCGGGTGCCCTGCTTGCGGGCGGCCCCGTGCGGCACCAGCCCGCGCGGGCGCCTGCCTGCAAGCAGGCGGCCACGCGCCTGCGTGCAGGCAGCCCCATGCGGTCCAGCCCGCGCGGGTGTGCTGCCTGCAGGCAGCCCCGCGCGGCACCAGCCCGCGCGGTGCGCTGCCTGCGGGCAACCCCGTGCTGCTGACGGCCTGGGTTCCGCGGTGGCGGCAGCGGCGCGACGGATCCACCCACGAACATAAATAAAAAAAAAAAAACTGAAACAACGAAATACCTAAAACGCGCTTGATCGCAGGGCGATGGAACTCCGATTCCGCTTCTCCGCCTCCAACGCGCTTGATCAACCTTGGAGAAGAAAACCCCTTTTTCTCCCGTCTAGGGTTTCTCTCTTTTTATTTTCTCGTGCGATCGTTTCTTGAAAAAAAGAAAAGGGAAAAGAAGGAATAAACTAAATAATTAATAAATTAATTATTTCTTTCCTCCCAAGTACGTACAAAAAATAATAATAATAAGAATCCCTTAGTCGTTTAAAATTTAAACGAGGGGTTCCGATTGCCTCGAAAAGCATGCCGATCGCCCGGCACGGATTCCGATGCACACTCCGCGAGACGAAACCTTCGAAACTCCTTTCCGGGAGATCCGTAACTCGGAATCCAGATCTGATCGTTCTGCCGTGCACCGTTTCGCGAGCTCTACCACGAAAACAAACCTGCAACCATCAACGATCAATCCCAGAATCATCGAAGATTTCGACCCCAAACTAACTAATTCAATTAAAAGAAAAAGAACAGAAAAAACGAAAGGGTCAGGATACTACAATCAATCTCCTCGCCCGAGTAGCGGAGATGTACATCGCAAAGAACGTGCTTTTACACGCCTGAAAAACAAGCTCTGGATATCCAGGTTCTCGCAAATGTACTCGTCTCCTCTCACAATCAATCACAACATAATATCTAGCCAACCAATCCATGCCAAGTACCAAGTCGAACTCTCTGATCGGAACAACCACTAGATCCCATGGGCAAACACGGTAGCCCAGCTTTACTCGGCCGGTAGGTACAAAGGTATCCACTTCCTTAGGTGGCCCCGGAGTCAAAACTGATAACACACTAGGGAGGGGTCTCTCCTCAAAGCCATGAGTACGGGCAAAGGTACACGAAATAAATGAATGAGATGCTCCGGTATCGAATAATGTTCCAACACGAATATCTGAAAATAAAACAATATTTGCAGCCATATCCGCTGGTGGATCATTACCCTACGATGTCATGGAATATATTCTCCCACCTGACTGTTGCTGTGGTGCCCTCTCCTCCCGTCAAGGGGTCGGAGGGCGTCCTGCCTGCCCTGTAGGAGACCTCCCATGGCCTTGCCGCTAAGGTAAAGATGAGGATGCTGCTGTCGATGCTGTCCCCTGGTTCAAAGGGCAGTTGGATCCGAAGTGCCCCTGTTTTCCACACCGGAAACAATGATCCTGCCTCTGTGAACAAGCTCTAACCGCATGTGCCCCACCACAAATAATACAGGGCCGGTCCCCTGTCTTCTGCCCACTAGTCGGAGAGTTCTTATTCCCTTGCTGTGTCCGAGGATACTTGGGTGGTCGGCCACCCCCCGTCTATCCACCACAAGACTGTGACTGATACCGCTTCTTATCCCGGTTGCGGTCGGGACCCTCACTCCGAGCGCGAGCAAGAATGGCTCCACGCTCTATCAAAGTGGCCTTGTCAACCACCTGCTGAAAAGTGTGTAAATCTATCGATTGTACAAGCCTGAAGATGTCGCCTCTCAAACCATCCATGAAAAGACGAGCCTTGTGAGACTCATCTCGAATAACAAAAAGAACACAGTTTGTCAATCTCGCAAATTCCCTTTGATATTCCATAATTGAACGGTTGCCCTGCTTGATGTTCTTCAGATCGTCCTCAAGCTGCTGTTTCACGCTGTCCGAGAAGAATGCCACAAATAACATCTCCCTGAATGCTGACTAAGTAGGAAAGGCAGTGCCTCTGGAAGCTATAGGTCGCACTTTCTTCCACCAAATACGAGTTGTCCCCTCAAGAAAGTGAATCGCCAAGGGAACTTGCTCGTCCTCCTCCATCATCAAGTCCTCAAATAACTTTTCGATGGCGTCCACCCATTTCTCCACCACCCATGGGTCAATCATCTCTCCCTCAAAGACAGGTGGCTTGTACTTTCGAAACTCTGCCAAACTAGCCCTCACTCGAGCCCGTTCCGTGTGCAATGTCGGATCTCCACCGACAACGGCAGCGGACTGAGTGGGAGGAGTGATGATGGCCTCCCCCACCGGATCCCTAACAGTAGCTCCCGGCATCGGCCCCTGAGCTACTGGTAGAGGAACATCCGGGGGTGTTGTCACCGGAACCGTCGATTCCCTCGCCGTGGTAGTCTGAGTAGGAGTACCATCGTCACCACCCACTGCCGGCGCATGTGCCTCGGGTAAAACCGGCTCGGGAGTAGGAAGCTGGGTAGTAGTAGCCGGTGTCGCCGTCTGGCGTGCTATCTGCTGAACAATATCGATGAGCGCCGTCAGCTACCCTGACAAATCCTGAACCTGTTGCCAAAGCAACCGGTTCTCTACGGCCAAAGTGGCCTCGGCGACAGTCGACCTCGCCCCCTCCTCTCCTCCGCCATCAACCGACGATCGAGTACAAGTCATATTTTGTATACACAACCAAAGGGGTCAGTAAGAAAAACGACCATCACAAAACCGTACAAAATCGACGAAAACGATCGTCACTAAAAATCCGCACAAAACCAACAAAACGACCCTGAAAACCCACACTCTCACGTGACTGGGGACTTTAGTTATTACATTGGTTAACTGCATGCATTATCAAATACCGTGGATATTGGACATATGAATACTTTAAAACAAGAAACTGCATGGTTGATGCCTTTACGCTCTGATACCATCTTAATCTGTCACGCCCCGGGAGTGGTTTAAAAGCGGAAAACGACCCTATTTTTTTTTTTTTTAATCATGTACCCCGGCACGTGCCTAGACCCGCCACATATACAATATTTCTCTATACAAACGGACAGAGTCTCCCCTGTATATGCACGGCGTCGCACAATATACATTCATCAACCACAACCCATTTTACATGCACAGAGTACAAAAAAAAAAGATAAGCTAATCTTTTGAATCATCCACAACAACATCGCCCACTCCGCATACTCCAAGTTGAAAGAATAAAATCACAAGGTTTAAAAATAGTGCCTACTCGACACTCAGTTTTGAAAACAGATTTCATAAATATTTTATCATTTTGAAAGAACTCCACAATCCACATGTATCCACAAAAAGATAAAAGGAAAATCAAAAGATCAACTATCTGTCCAAAGTGCTCACATTTCCCAATATCCACATCACAGGGTGATCACATCACACAATATCCATGTCTCATGTAAATGTATCAACCAAAGGTAATGACCAAAAAAAGAGGAGTAAAATATCACCGGGATGACGAAAGCCAAGTCGCTCTCGCGTCGAAGCCTCTCCTCCGTCCCCGCCCGAACCTGTCACACGGTGGGAGCCAGTGACAAAACATAAGAAGGAAAAATTGATAAAACGATGATCATATGCAAAAGATAGGTACGATAAAGTAAATAGAACATCAAACTGAAAACCGAAACTCCCAAGTCATCCATACCACTATTCCGGTTCCCACCACGGAACTTGGAAATACCTCAAACCTGCTCATATCACCTGGTGGCCAACAAACCCCTATAGCAATGTCCGCGATTTCGCAATGTCCGCGGGGGTCCCCTCACACAATGACCGCGTAGGGATCACAGGTTCTCCAGACCACTTCTCCGAAAAAGTACACCCATGCGGTGGCCAAACCGCTAGTGTACGTAACAGCGCCATGAACCTCACGATCCCATAATCGTGTAACGAACCGCGATAACGGTAACCGATAAGTCAAAAAATCCGTCCTTGTCCTTTATCTTTCGTAACAATTGTCACAATAATGTCCTTCCATTCATTTAAAAACAATAATATCAAACAAAATAAGAGGAAGATGAGGGTTGAACACCGCCTTCAACAACATCCTCCACCCCGGTTCGGGTACCTACCTCAATCGGCGAAGAAAACAGAGCACCAAAAACACATCAAATCCTTCACGACCTCGTTCTGACAAAAATGATGGACCTACAATGAAAACACGCTAAAACACCTCCTGATGGCAAATTACACTAAAAACCATCAACAAAAACACAATCGGATGGAAATTCCGTAAATCGAGGGTCAAACTGGGATTCCGACGGCGAAAATGGCGAGAAAAATTGCTTGACAGAACGTTACGACGAATTTCGCCAAGGCGCGGAGCGGCAGCGTGCGGAATGATGGCGGTGCTTGGCTTGCGGCAGCGCAAGGTTGCGGACTGACGACTGCGCGACGGCATGCGTAAGATGGAGCGGCGCGGGCGGCAGGCAAGCGAGCTGCGCAGGCGGCGAGCGAGCTAGGCGCGTTGTGAGCCTGTGCGCTGGCGGGCGCTGCAAGCAAGCGGTGCCTTGCGATGCAGGCGCACAGTGTAGGTTGCGTGGCTGGCGCGGGCGGCGTTGGCGCTGCTTGCGGATAGTGGCGCGGCTAAGCGAGCGGCGGCGGCAGCGCAATCATTGTCAAGCCAAAACCATAGGCTCGGCACGGCAGCGACGGCCTTGCGACTTATCCGACGGCGGCAGCCTCCCATCTAAGCCAACGATGACGGCGGCGGCTCCGCTCACATCCCCCGCTCCGACGAAAATCCCAATAAACCCAAACGAAAGCACGAAAACCCCACGAAAACCGAAAATGATGTTAACGAAAAGCCAAGAACCGACCTTTTACTGACGGGGATGACGATGAGATGCCCGGACTCCGTTTTCCGATCTCCGATCTCCGATGGTGATGATGTTGCCGAACCCGACCTCCGATGATGGCGGTGTTTCCGATTCTGAGCTCCGGCGCGCACAATGAGAAAGAAGATGAATTGCTCTTTTTCAAAAATGGGAAATGTGGGTTTTCTTGTTCTTTTTCTCTAATGTGTAAAAACAAAACCGATCCCCGATCCCCGATCTCCCTGTATTTATAAGAGATTTTCTAACCACTTAACCATTTTTCAACCGTTTCTTTTTCGATTTGCATGCCAAAACAACTAAAACACCCCTCATTCGTTAGCATGGATTTTAAAGCACCAAAATCATTAATGAATATTTTAAAAACCTTTTCCACCTATTAACTTCGAAAAATCATACCGAGTGATCCATTCATCGAATTTTCGAGCCGATCGCACCGCCGTTCTCCGTTTAGCAAGCTCTACAATCATGAGAACCAAAATCAGTGAAATTGATAAAAGCAAAAAATAAGAAAAATCACACACACACCGAAAGTGATTCGAATGAAAAACTGTGGACACTACACCACCTCACATGGTATATGCACTCCCTGAAGGTCTCAACACCTTCAGCTCTATACCCTAGGTTCATAACTCTATGGTTGCCAACCATACCCAACATTCCCCTCTTGTGCTCTAGCTCACTAGATATCACACATCTTATAAACTCACCCAACTTATCTACTCAGTTCCTGGATCCTTCTAGGTTTTACCATGGGGTCCACAATATACATTTGACTAACTATTCGATTTCCATACCCATCTCGGTTCTATCCTAGGGTCCACAATAATACACATTCGACTAACCATTCAATTTCTAGACCCATCTCGGTTATACCCTAGGATCCACAATATACATTCAACTGATTATTCGGTCCACAATATACATTTGACTAACTATTCGATTTCCATACCCATCTCGGTTCTACTCTAGGGTCCACAATAATACACATTTGACTGACCATTCAATTTCTAGACCCATTTCGGTTATACCCTAGGGTCCACAATATTCATTCAACTGACTATTCGGTTCTTAAGATCCATCTCGGTTCCACACTCAAGGATTAAAATTTCATATCTATTCTTTCTAGCATGCAACTCATCACATATAAAATAATATCAATTACAAAGTATGCTAAATAGTTGAGAAAAAATCATAGACAAAAAAAGAGATCACCCATATTCGGTTGAACTTATTTCCAGCAGGGTGGGTTTTAATCTCTTGGATCAACGAAGGAACCCTCTTTTTCCTTGTGAGTCTACTCGTAGAAGAAAAGGTTTTCTCCTTCGTCCTTGAGCTTCTTCTTAAAACTTCTTGCCGTTCTCAAGCTCTGGGTAAGTTCACACCCATACTCAAAAGCTCCTTTGACAAATTCTGTTCCTCCTCTAAAAGGGGTAGAGAGGTAGAGAGGAGTGAGAGGAAGATGATGGTAACTATTGTGGGATGGATGCACGACTAAGAGGTTTGGAGTAAATAACACATTACGTTACTCCTCCCCTTTATTCAGAGTTGCGAAAAATAGCAACTAAAACCCCTCTGCTTCATCAAATTTAAGAAAAGGGATGGTCCACTCTGATTTTTTTAGGTGGCTAAATGCAAAACAAGACCTAAAATAGTTTGTCCAGAAGTTCATGCCAGGGTTGCAGTTAATGCTAGTAGAAATCCAAATAGCACATTCTATCTTCTAATCAAGTCCTATTAGAGTTATCTAGAACTCTATGTAGCGTAGATTCTCTACAAATTTGGTATGCAAAAATCTCCCGCGCACTATTTAATCTGATCAATGACCTAAAAGGAGAGTACACTCTACCTGCTAGTTCAACAAACCATCATATTACCATCCACTAGTGTTTAAGATGTTCCTCAATGTCTTAAAACCAGGGTCAAACTAACCAGTCGGATCGGTTCGATTTAACTCGTAAAATCGAATTAGATTAAAGCCCACTTTGGTCTGTTCGAATTGGCTATTCAACAAGTGAGCCAGTAAGCTAGCTCAATTTTACAAGAACTGGCTAAACTTCTCTTTATTTAGTATTTCAATAATCAATTATAAATATTCATTATAATAGTAACAATATGTGCAGTAACATTTAAAAAAAATACTCGATACCATACTTAAAGATATATTTTTTTATTATGTATAATATAAAAAATAATACTAATCGATATCATTCAATTCAGTAGTTGAACCACTAGTTGAACTAATGATTTTCGGCCTCACAGTACTTAAGAATTGTGAATGGTTTTGTATTTAAGAATAATGATGTATCCTACATTTTTTGGGTGAAAAATTAAATTATTAGTATGCAAAAATATTCAATCACTTAAAACCATAGTTAGTTAATTCGCGTATTATTCGCGAATTATTCGTGAATTATTGAGAATCCGAATTAAACGGACCGTTCCCGAATTTTTTCAAAAATTCAGATTAATTCGGAAAAAAAAATTCCAAAAATTATTATTCGCGAATAATTCGCGAACTACGAATTTTTCCCCCAAAAATTCGTTACTGTTTTTTTTTTTTTTGAATTTCAAAAATTAAACCCAAACACTACCCAATCCTCTTTAACGAAGAGTCCAAGACTCATTGATGGTGCACACTACCCAATCCTCTTTAACCAAGAGTCCAAGACTCATTGATGGTGCACACTACCCAATCCTCTTTAACCAAGAGTCCAAGACTCATTGATAGTGCACATTGCATTAATCGGTCCAAGTCCAATAATGCTTTACAGCATACAACACTTTACTTTTCAAGAAAAAAAAATAAAAATAAATTCCTTCACAGTTCACAGCACATGCCTATTTATAATAAAAAAATTTGATATTTTTTCAACCTTCAAATTTTAAACCTGAAATCTTGTTAGCCTATTTATTTTATTTTATATCTATTTATTTTTATATTTTTAAAAATTATAATGCTCATAATATATATAGTATAAATCTAGAAAAAAATTTAATTTAATAGCCGAATTTTTGATCCCGAATTTTTAATTGGGAAACGTATAATTTTCGTATAAATCATGTATCTGAATAATTGTCGAATCCGTTTTTTTACCAAATTTTTTAATGAATTTAAAAATCATAATACAAATTTTATCCATATTATATCCGAACTAAATTTTTGCTGAATTCGTAGACTAGTACATAATTTAACATTATATATATATATATATATATATATATATATATATATATATATATGTACCCGGAAGGTCGTAGGCACCCTCACAGAACTTTTTGGACAAGTCCAGTTACTTATGTAACAAAGGCCCAACAAAAGGCCACTAATTGAATCGACCGTTTACGACGGCGAGCTAGCAGCGTTTTCTTCCACGGAGGTTTTAACCCTAACTTCTCCTCTCCTCTTCCATGGAGATACCCACGAATCAAGCGCGACGACGACGACCATGGCGACGAAGAGGAGGAAGAAGAAGGCGAGCTCGAAGGAGGGCGAGTTCTCCCACGCCCTCCACGCGTGCACTAAATCCGGCGACCTCTCCGCCGCCCTCGCCCTATTCGACTCCGCCGCCTCCCTCCGCCTCACCGCCCACCACTTCAACTCCCTCCTCCACCTCTGCTCCGCCGCCGCGGAAACCCTAGGCGGCGACGAACACTCGAGGCGCTCCGCGGTCGACGCCGGATTCCACGTCTTCGACCGCATGGTGGCCGCCGGGGTCGCGCCCACCGAGGCGACGATCACCTCCGTGGCGCGGATCGTCGCTCAGAAGCCCCATGGGGGAGGCCTCGCCTTCGAGTTGGTTGAGACCATGGGGGAGAAGTACGGCGTGGCGCCGCGGCTGAGGACGTACGGGCCGGCTCTCTTCGCGTATTGCCGGGGTTTACAGGCGGAGAAGGCGTACGCCGTCGAGGCTCACATGGTCTCCACGGGCATCTCCCCGGAGGAGCCGGAGATTGCCGCGCTGTTGGAGGTGAGCACGAAGGTGGGGTTAGAAGAGAAGGTGTATCACTACCTGCATAGATTGAGGAGCGCTGTGAAGTGTGTGGAGAAATCAACGGCTGAGATTTTGGAGGGTTGGTTTAGCAGTGAGAGGGCAAGAGAGATCAGGAGCGAGAGTTGGGAGGTTGGTAAGGTAAAAGATGTGGTTTTGATTAATGGGGGGGGATGGCATGGGTTAGGGTGGTTGGGGAGCGGGCCGTGGGAGGTCCGTCGAGGTAATGTGAGTTCAGAGGGGCACTGCTCTGGTTGCGGGAAGCGATTGGCTTGTGTGGATATTGATCTGGAGGAGACTGAGAAGTTCGCAGAGTCCGTGGCGAGTTTGGCAATGGACAGGGAAACCAAATCAAATTTCAGAAAATTTCAGGTTTGAGCCACATTCTTTCTTGATTATGAATGTTCTGTAATCCTCTGTTTCATAAACCTTTTAATTTATTTTTTGGTTTTTCTATTTTTTTAATCATGTTAGTTTTCCAGTCTTGTAAGAAAAGTTGGCTTGCTCTACAGAATCAGAGATAATAAGTACAACCTTGAACAACTGTTCTTTTGCATTTTCTGTCGAATTTGCATTTCTTGTCAAATAACTCAAATCAAATGAATTTAAAGTTTTGGTAGTAA
This sequence comes from Tillandsia fasciculata, assembly GCA_029168755.2. Lineage (NCBI taxonomy): Eukaryota > Viridiplantae > Streptophyta > Magnoliopsida > Poales > Bromeliaceae > Tillandsia > Tillandsia fasciculata. The sequence continues at coordinate 20,978,675 of CM054943.1, forward strand.
AATCAAAACTGATTAAAGCTAAGCAAATCATCTCAAAATGGGCCATAGTTCTGGTCAAGTTCTATACATGTTTTCCTTTTCTGTCCTTTGGAAATTACTTTTATTGTCTAGACATTATAGGTAGTGCTTCTTCAATCTCCTTTATCAATAATGTTCTGCAAATAATTTATATAACTTTGTATGAAATATTACCTATAATTATCTTCAAAAAAAGGGGAAAAGGTCCTTTTAGATGTTACTGTAAGTTTCTGAATCTCTCTACAGGGAGTTGTTAGTCTATTGCTTTCTCCATGTGTAAACAATCAAACCATCTAACTTTTTTATGTGATAAATTGTGAGAAAACTGCAATGGTGTTCTTTGTGATCTATTTTTTGCTTTTTTATCTTTCATGTGTTGTATTGTTTTATGTGTGTGCGCGCTCGCACGCACGTTTGTGTGCTCATGTGTTTGTCTTGGGGTGGCTCCGGTGTTCTTAGTTTGATCATTTTATATGTTAAATTTGTAGGAATGGTTGGAAGCACATAATGAATATGAAGCTATCATTGATGGGGCAAATGTTGGACTTTATCAACAAAATTTCGCAGACGGTGGTTTTAGTTTGTCTCAGGTTTGTTCATTATCCCATGCTGTTTCATTCATTCTGTTAAGTGTGCACGGCAATTTTATTAATCTTATTTGCATGTCAATGTCTAAAATAGAGCAGCTTGATGCAGTTGTTAGAGAACTTCAGAAAGGGAGCAAGAGAAAATGGCCGCTCATCGTACTGCATAATAAGCGTGTTCTATCTCTGATGGAAAATCCTTCCAATAGGCAGCTAATTGAGATTTGGAGAGCTGAAGGGGCACTATACACAACACCAAGTGGATCGAATGATGATTGGTATGGCCCTTTAGTTACATCCTGTCCAAATAACATTGAGAATATTTAGATTGCAACTCTATTTTGCATGGAATGATGTCTATGAGGCTTCTAATCGTGAAATTTCAACCTATTATGTTGCTTTTATTGGTTCCGGATTCAATCTAATTCAGATTTTTTCTTTTCTTATTTTGAGTATGATTGAGTGAGACATGGGTTTATTTTGTCATTCGATAGTTCTGAATTTAACGATTCTCTGTTGTCTGATAATATTTAGAGGAACAATTTCGATTTGAATCATAGGAAAATTATGACATTGGAAGATCAACTTCTTTGGTGTGCTGGCAGTATTTAATACTTTTGACTTAAAAATATTTATCTAAAGGAAATGGAGAAAACAGAGAGCCTTTTGCTTAAAGAACCACATGCATAATCCCTTCTAGTTAGAAAGTTGTTCTTCAATTCTCTGGGAACATAATATACCCAAATATGCCGCGGTATCAACTTTTTTTTTTTTTTTTGGCCAAAATGATTCTTGTTTTCTTATATTTGCAAGGAGTATCAGAAGTACAAAGGTACCCTAATTCTTTATCTAATTATATAAAATCCAATAATTTAAGTACCCATCGATAGGGGCAGTATCTGCCGTGTTATACCATGCCGACAAAATATCGGCATGATACACTCCCCGTGCTGATGGTAGGACTCAAAATCCTCTTTAATTAACAAGTAACTACCTCAATAAAGTTCAAAAGGTTTAATAAATATTTATAATAAGCAATTAGAATATATTGATACCAAATAAAAATCATGTCATTCTGTGTCGGCATACATGTGATTTTTGTGACCGGAACGCATTGGCATGGCACATCACACTCTGTGCAGTATTGTGCCAGCAAATATTTGGCACGATCCTGTGCCATAACACTTAAATCATTGCGAAAATCTGTCTTTCGAGTTCCCATTGATTATTGCTTTCGCATCTTATATGGTATGACACATTTTTTTGTTTTTTGACGAGTACGAATTTGCATTTTGGGTTATGGAATTATCATATTGAGCAGAAAGAAAACCGAAAAAAAGGAAGTATTACTTTATGAAAGATTTTGAACCTTAAGTAGTTGTAACAAACTCTTGCAGCTAATAGTCTATTGTATTCTGTGTTGTGCTAGTGTTTTCTGTAATTGGGTTAAAGAAATTCACAGGTTAGACTTGTTTGTTACCTAATATGATATGTATTTCGGGTATTGTTGTGCAGGTATTGGCTCTATGCAGCAATTAAGCTCAAATGCTTGCTTGTGACTAATGATGAGATGAGAGATCACATATTTGAGCTCTTGGGAAGGTCACTTTTCCCAACATGGAAAGAGCGGCATCAAGTATGTACCCCTTCCCCCCCCCCCACCCCCCCCCCCCCCCCCCCCCTCTCTCTCTCTCTCACACACTCACATACACAGTATGTTATTACACTCACATACACAGTATGTTATTATATAAATATATTATGTCTTACATCTATTTACAGCCTCTGCTTTATTCTGGTAATCAGTGCAAAGTTAAGCACTCATTATTGATGCATTTTGTTGTACTGCAAGAAAGATTTATCTTCTTTTTGTTGTCAGATCCCAATCAATCTTAAATTTATCTACTAGATCATGTTATTCGGTAAACAAAGTTTTCTTTATCTTTACTTAATTGTAGTTTCACGCCATTCTACATTCTAAGAGCTGGATTTGATGATCCACCTAACATATATTCAATATGTGCTTTTGATATACCAAAACCAAGGAAGTCCGTACTAACTTTGGAATTTTACTGGACGCAACAGGTTAAGTACACTTTTACCAAAGGTAACCCGATTCTCATATTGCCACCTCCATATTCTTTATTCATTCAAGTAAGATTTGTCATCTCTCTCTCTTTTTTTTGGCTTTTTTTTTTTTTTTTTGACACTATAAAAGCATTATGTATTTATCTTTCTTGTGTTTTTCTTTTTTAGGAGTCGGAAACAGGATCATGGCATGTGCCCATAGATGACAATTGCAGTGATGAGAGACTGAGGAGTTGGCTTTGTATTACTAGACCAAGGGCTTGTGAAGGCCACGAAGAAGCTGATGTAACTACTGGATCTTCTCAATTATTAACGAGCGCAAAGGATGAGATGAATAACGCTTCATCAAAGAATCTCAACGGTGAAATAGGGGTGTCAAACTCCTCTGAGCCGTCCGATGAAACTGTATTTGAAGTGTGTGATAAAGATAAAACTGTTACTGGCAAGAGAAAACATATGGCCTGACCTCTTTCCTGCCTGCTACTGATTTAATCACAGTTCACGAGGAATCCTGTTTTTTGTGGTTTCCATGTTTGGTTTGCTCCTGTGGTGTATCATCGGTTGTTGATCCGTCAAGCATAAGCGAGTTTTAGTTTGTTAAGCATTAGTTACCATTTTTGTAATTTATGAGGGGGATTTCTGGGTTGTATGCCGATCGGAGGCATGAGAAAATATATTTGTTGAGGAAGATTTTATGGCATGAAATTTGAGGAGGAAGAAAACAATGAATCATTGACTTATATTTAATGTTTTATGGTGTCTTTATGTGCTGTGTTTAGTTATGTGCTATGCCAAGTTGTTGATACCAATAACATATAGCAGGTGGATCTAACCTGATAGAAGTTGGCGTCTACTGGGTTCGCCTTTAGACTTAAAGACTCTTTTCTTTTGTCTAATTTATCCTCAGAATCTGTTGGTAAGATTGTTAAAAATCTTTGTTGGGTAAGCTCTACTTCTGCACAATGTAATGGTTGCGAGATAGAAACGCATAACATGGAACGACCAGGCACAATTACACGTAGTTTTTATATAAGGATTTAAGTGTTTCTATATAAGGATTTAAGCGTCCAGATACGAGATTGTGCTGCAAACTTACCAAAGTGTGTCAATGGCATAAAATATTTATTTCTTTTGCATCAATATATTCTAATAATTTATTATATATTTTTTGTTTTTTATTTGTTGCACTTTATGAAAATTACTATTGGCTTTTTTAAAAATATATATATAAATTTTGAGCCGAATAAGTCTAACGAGTTGTATCATATTAATATTTACAGCACAATAGATATGGTCTATGCCAATCACTTACTTGCACTTAAAACCTAGGTTCAATATGCACATAATTAGAGCCACTTATGGTTGTATTTGCAGCAGTTCAAGTAATATGCATGTCTTTTAGTTGTATATTTATGACTGTATTTGCAGCAGTTCCAGTAGAACTCATGTCATTTAGTTGCATGCAGTAAGTAAAAAGTAATACAAGTACAAATAATTTATACAATTAAAATCTTATTTACAAATTCTATCACTTTTTGTATATTGGAATAACGTACTTAGCCCCAATATACACATCACATCTTGTATATATATATATTGAAAGATAATCAGGTGAGTTCACATCTTGTCTAAAATTATTCTTTTTGAGATCTACAAGAAGAATTGCAACCAATTTGGATGTTGTTTTATCTACCGCAGCTGAGCCACAGCTAAATGATAATATAGTAATCCAAACAATAAAATAAGCCCTGCATGTACTTAGACCTGCAATACAACTGTTAGAGCATGCAATCATCAATCAGTCCCATAAAAGAGTAACAAGACAACCCATCCCAAAACTTGTCTAAAGTTGCTGTCCATGCCTTAAAACAGATTAAAAAGTAAAGTATATTTGCAATTTATTATTCCACGGTTGAATATGTACTATTTTGTCCCCATAGTTTCTGATTTAACTTTCCATAAGAACCTACTAACAGAAAAGTTATCAAAGTTCACAAATTTTAAACTACAAATTGGTAAAATATAACTTTCTTTACTTGAAATATAGAATTCACCACATCCTACGGTTTTCACTTTGTCATATAGAATGTATCATTTGTTGTCCTTTCCTAACGGCAAGTCCTTACGGAAAAATTGGAACAAAAAATCAACAGGGAGCTAAGTGCTACATTTCAGACAGCAGTACTATAAACTGTAAATATGATATAAAATAAGGGAACTAATTGAAGTACTTCCATAGAATAATGAAAAGATCATTCTCTGTTTTGACTATTTGGAGTGACCAAATATTTCATTTTGTGATCCGACAGCATATGAACATCAATGAGATGAGCATATCAACTAAGAAAATTAGCAGATGAAGAGACAATTTGTAGTCAGTTCAAGCGACCTGGGATTGGCAATTTGTGCATGAAGAGATTTCTGTCTTGATCTCTGTAACACGGATTCCATGTAGGAAGCACACCCCTCAATCAAGTATTAACACCCACCACAAAAAAGTACAGGAACAACTTATCTTTTGATACTATCATTGGCTTCACCTTCACATGCTTGCAATGGCATAATCGAATTGGCCTGGTATTCCAAAATTCAGCTCCAGCTGCAGTAGCCATGCCAACAGCTACAATTATCAATCTTCTTGCTGTAGATCTTGGGATTAGTGGCTGGAAATAGAAGCCAGAAAAAACATGCAAAGCCTGCCGCAAATGCTGCTGTCGCCAATCCTGCTGAGTTCAAACAAAAAATTTTAATCTGTAGGAATTACATTTCCAGCACTGACAGTTTTTTCAAAGGGAATGCAGGTTCCACATAAAAGAGGCCCAAAAACATTTACCTCCCCAAAGGAGTTTTATTATTTGGAGAAAACACCCATTTTCATTTTTCTGAATTTTACTGCAGAAATCACAGGTTGAAAACTAAAAACACCTCTCTCCTTACACACACACACTCTCTCTCTCTCTCTCTCTTCGATGACTCCTGCATATCAAGCACGCATTCCCTTATAACTGCTTTAACTATAGTTACCACACACCGAACCAAAATCCAATAAACAAATATTCTATTCCAGGAAATTACTTTTTCTCTGGAAATTATTTTCAGTAGTTCTACATGAAATCAAACACCACCTATGCTTAATTTAAGGGAAATTGCAACCAAAATCATGTGTTGTTTGTTTGCCAACAGTAGCAGTCTCAGGGAGCCAAACATTAAAATGTAGAAACATTTCAACATTGCACACAACGAAATTTAGGAAAAGAGAAGACGTGATGTTTGTTTTGAACTTCAGACCATCACTGGTAAAAATAATACATTTCATATCTGGTAAAATTAATATAGCATAATAATTCTCATACTAACTATATCTTGTCAGGTAGGGCGACTTAACAACTTCGAACGCAAACGCATTCTGCGTCCAACACGAATCAGACATGGCGCATCCACGCGAATTAGACATGACGCAGAATGCATAATGGAACGCAACACGAATCAGACATGGCGACTTAGCAACTTCGAAAAACTTAGACCATGGACACAAAAAAAAGGGCAACAAATAAAATATTGTTTTTTAATATAATAATCTTATATTAATTATGTACAAAATATTATAATAGTTTTAAAATAACAAAAAAATTCTAATTATATACCTTACAAAGTTGGAGCATTAGTCGGAGATTTATTCCCTGTACTGAAATTTTAAGTACATCTCATTTGATGCACATGGCACATCAAAATTTCAAACGTAATTCATTAGATATTTAGATGTATTATATGACATTAAAAAAAAAATTATATATAAAAAATTATAACTTTTGGTTAACAATTTTTTATAAATTGAACAACAGTCTTTTCAATAACCATTGATTCTTAATAACTACTTAATATTCAAGTAAGGGGTTCTCCAAAGCTATTATTTTGATACATGTCTTTCAAATATTATAAATCTTATTATACACATGTAGTGGCCCAGTTCCCCGTGTAGCTTTTCCCGTGATCTGCGGTGAGAAACATCTATTACTAGTGTGTCGGGCCCGCAACGCGTCAAATGAACGTGTTAGACTGACTCAATGAGGATTCTGGATCAAGCCTGCCTTTCGGCTGCTTTCGCCGAATTTTAAAAGGGGTTTCTGGCCAAACGGAGGCCGGATTTGGATCCAGTGCGGAAAAACGTTGAAAAACGACTATTTGCTTGTATTTTTCTGAGTCCGGATACCCAAAAACGGACATCCGAAAGTTACTGTGCATTTTGTTGCACGGGGGAGCCGTGGACCGGCAAGGGAGCCACGTGGCAGCCTCTGGTTGGTCAGCGCACGCGGCGCGGACCACGAAAGCCGCGCGGGTGCTGTAGACCGGGCGCGGAGACACGTGGCGGCCTCTGATTGGCGGGCTCACGCTGCGCGGTCCACGGTGATGCCCGGGGTGGGTGCAGTGGACCGGGGCGGGGCCACGTGGTGAAGCAGAGGCAGGTGGGGGCGACGTGCGCGCAAGCGCGGGCAGGCGGGCGCCATATGCGGGGCGCCACGTGGCGCCCTGCGATTGGCGGGCGCCAACCGCCCCGCTGACCCGGTCGGGCCACGCGTCTGTGCCCGAGCGGCCTTGCACACGCTGTTCCCTGTTCGGGACACGTGTCGAGCCCAGGTGGATTCAGGCGCTCGTCGCAGGGACCTCGTGGGCGCGGTTTCGGCGCCCGAATCTTTTGGGCGCCCGAAAGTTGGGCCCAAAAGCCCAAGTTGGGTTTTTTTTGGGTTTTTTTGGGCCTCGCTTATAAATAGGCCTCCCCCTTCCTCTTTCTTCGGTTATTTTGGGTTTTTCCGAGAGAGGGCTTAAGGAAAGTTCTTCCTTTCCTTGTTTCCTACCTCTCCAAGGATTTCCAGGATTTTAGGAGGCCGCAACATCGACGTCTTCGGCGATTCAGCGCACTTCGACGTTCTTTCTTTGGCGGCTTTTTCCGTTACATTTCGGTCCGCGGGCTCCTCTGGGCTACCCCGAAGGAGTTTTCGGGTGATTCTTGCGCCATTGTCTCCACGACAGGTAGGGCTACATTTCTTGTATTTACCACTTCCCTCCATTCCGAGTGTTTATTGGGTTTTTCGGATCACCTTTAGAACCTATTTTCTGCGACAGATTTTTGGACAGCGGAGGAATGTTTATGGGTTATCTCGGCCTACGGGTGTCGGAACGGGGCGTATAAGTACTCGATTTACATCTACTCTTCGCGAGGATCGCAGCGGTGATTTTTCTGAAATTTTTGGAGATCATCTCACAGGTGAAAATTGGCCATCTTTGGGATTGTTTGCGCGGACAGTGGAATGATGATATTTGTGGGGCTAATTGTGCACCGTTTTTTACTTCTGTTACAGTTTTCGTGGTAAGTCTGGTGTTCTTTGGGGGAAGGCGAGGTTGGAACTGTTCTTCGCGACCGAGGTGGGTGATTGTTGTGTACCTCTTATTTCGACATGCTCACTATGAATATTAGAGAGATCCCCTGAGTTATAATTGTTGATTGGCACCTTGTTGAGAACAATGCATGTTTAATTACACATATTAACTTCTAGCCTATCTAAGTGAGATTGAGACATTATGGTTGGGACATGTTCTATGCCATATTAGATACTTTTCCTTTATTCTATGTGAGAACACTGTTAGATACTTTTCCTATATTCTATATGAGGACACTTGCATGCTTGTATGGACATCTAGATAGGCCACTATTTACCGCTACACTATCATATTGTGACTTGACTTAGGAAAAAGCATGTTTGCTCTTTTTCATTCTTTTTATTCAGATACATGATTCATGTTGCTCGGGTTCGAACAGGAGTTTGGGATAGTGTAGTCGAGATAGATGAGTCGGGAAGGTTGTACTAGTTGCAGACTTGTTGGGTATTGCGGCGACCGCTGACATTAGGCGGTCGACCGAATGTTTACTTTTGCTTCAGATTGGGGGATCGGGATTTCTTTAGTGGATGGATTTTCCCACTTGAGCATAGTCGTGATCCAGTCCTGCTATATTGTGATACTTGTGACATAGATACTTTACTCGTGTAGGTCGCTCCCCTCGAGTGCCACTTCGGAGGTATGCTTATTACCGGTCGTGTGCCGGTCCGTTGGTTATTTAGGGATTCAGTCGTGTGCCGTCTCCGCTATTTGGTTTTTGAGTTAGACCACAGAGCAGGCAGTACCGGACTTGTATCGGTTCTTGGATTGGGTTATTTTGGGGCAGTTACTGTTTACTGATGCATGCATACAGTCAGTTTATTCGAGATTGCATTAGAGGCATAATGGTGGTAGTTTTTTTCCTTATTAGCAGTTTATTTAGCTTACCACTTCTTTTTCCTTTTGCCTCTGGTAGACTTAGTGGGTACATCGGATCCTGAGGATTTACCCACTGGGGGCTACTGGTTTTATCAGTGGTTCTCACCCCCATTGTTGTTTCCTTTCTCTCTCTTCCTTTGTTTTGCAGAGTCTTCGGCGGGAGCTGCTGGACCATCGGCAGCTGATCGAGGTAAAGGGATCGCTAAGTAGATAGATCCCCTGTGAGGCTGGGCATTTCTGTTAGATAGTTGATGTACCCTCACTCAGACTGCTATATTTTTCAGTTATTTTGGGTCTGGCTTTAGCCAGCTGGTTGTATTATTTTGATAAGCTGGGAGAGACAGATGTATTTAATACAGTTGTACTTTATTTTCCTGTTCAGTTTTAGTCTGAGATGTTATAATTTTAGTTCAGCTCTGTACTTGTGCTCTTTTATTGTTTATTTTTATATTTGAGCAGGTTTTCGGCATTTCGTGTACGCGGGAAATTCTGTGTGCATGGCGGATCTGTGGACGGGCCCGGGTTCTGGTTTACACCCGGAGCGTGACATATTAGGTTGGTATCAAAGCTTAGGGATAGGTCAGTTGGGACTTAGAAAACCCTAGGCTTTTGGTGGACTCTAGGATGATAAGGCGTGAGAGACGTGATATTTTTGCGAAAGTCGGTGATTTAGTCATTTGACTCTTCAAGTGAGTGGAGAGAGATCGACATATCCTATTTCTGTTAGACAATTATGTTGGCTGCAGACAACATAAAGTTACAGAAATAGGGGGATGTCCTTGACTTTCGCTAGATTGGATCGAGTGTGGTTGTGTTGCTGACTTGTGGTTTCTTGTGGCAGGATGCCTTTCCGACGCCGTATCTCTACTCGGGGTACCCCTGCACCCCCTGATGCGCCGGAGCAGCCGGGATCTTCTGAGATGAGCGAGTTGAGGGCCTTGATGGTCCAATTGGCCGAGAGCACCCGCCGACAGGAGCAGTGGATTGATCAGCTATTAGCTCAGAGAGAGACGCCGCCCCCGACTGTTTTGGAGGCCCCTGTACCACCCGTTGTACCCCTTGTGCCGACGGCACCGTCATCGAGTAGTAGGGCTCAGGGAGCGGCCGAGCCTTTGACCCCTGCCGAGGAGGAGTATATTGCTGAGAAGCTCGCCAAGTTCTGCCAGTATGGACCGCCTAGATTCTCGGGGCGGAACATTCAGCCGTGGGAGGTTGGGACATGGTTAGCTACGATGGAAAAGTTGTTCAGAGATTTCTTTATTGATCCGAAGTATAGAGTTCACATGGCGGTGCATTGTCTTGATGGGGATGCTGATGCTTGGTGGCGTCGGGTGGAGCCAGTGGAGTTTCAGACCACCTGGCAGTTGCCCTGGTCCGAGTTTCAGCGTATGCTACTTGGGACCAACTTTTCGAGCAGTGTGAAACAGAAGTTGGAGGATAATTTGAAGAACCTTCAGCAAAGTAACAGATCAGTAAAGACTTATTATCAGGAGTTCATGCAGTTGCTTAACTGCGTACCCTTCATCGCCCGCGATGGGCCACATTAGGTTGAGCTGTTCGAGACCAGCCTTCGCAGCGAGATTTATACCCTGGTACATGCTTAGAGGCTTCAGACCCTTGAGGAGGCCACAGAGCATGCCCTATGGGTGGAGAGAGGTGATACCGTGGTTGCTAGGAAAGGCGGGTGGGTCGCGCAGAGTTCTGAGAGGAAGCGACCAGCACCTAACGATGGGGGACAGGCCAGTTCTTAAAGACCGCCATGACCACCGCGGCCTCAGTTTTATGGTCGTGGGCGTTCTAAGCGGCGAGGGCCTGGTGGATCCTAGCGGCCACCGCAGCAGCAGCAGCAGAGGTCACAGCCGCGGCAGCAGAGATCTCAGCAGCAGTTCCAAAGATAGCAGCAGCAGCAGTCGAGGCAACCCTGGTCTCCGACAGATGTATCTTCTGTGGAGGTCATCATTTTGCTAGTACTTGTGATCAGCGGTGGGGACGCTGCTACCTTTGTGGACAGTCTGGGCATATGCGAACTTCCTGCCCTCTTTCGACACCAGCAGCACCTTCTTCAGCATCGGCTCCTATTATACACCCCAGCAGAGATCGACAGCTCAGCGGTCTTATACTCCAGCGAGCAGATCACCTTCCTTCCACCCTTCTGACCACCGGCCGCCAGCTCAGAACGGTCGGGTTTATGCCGCCCAGGTGGAGGACTCCTCAACAGCCGACCATGTGGTGGCAGGTATCATTTTACTTTCCGGTATTAGAGTTCGCACCTTATTTGATACTGGAGCATCCCATTCATTTATTAGTAGAGCATTTGCATCCTTGCATGAGTTAGAGGTAGGACGGTTACCACGTGCACGAGAGATTCAGATTCCCGATCACACTTTGCACGTGGAGGAGTGTTGTTGGTCCTGCCCGGTGCAGATTGAGTCCTGGATTATGCCAGCAGACCTGATGGTCTTGAGACAGCTGCGGGACTTTGATGTGGTGCTTGGGATGGACTGGCTGGCTCGGAACTTCGTGACGATCGACTGTGCCGCAAGGACGGTGACCTTTAGAGAGCCAGGCCAAGAGGTGTTCGTGTATCGGGGACGCCATAGTGCTTTCTGTGCCTTTATGATTTTGACTTCGCAAGCGAGGCAGATGATTCGCAGAGGATGTGTAGCCTTTTTGGCTAGTGTTATGGAAGGACCTACGGCGGCCCCGGGACTCGAGGATATCCCCATTGTTCGCGAGTTCCCGGATGTTTTCCCATCGGAGTTGTCGAGCATGCCGCCGGACATAAGAGATTGAGTTTATGATTGACGTAGTTTCGGTAACTGCGCCAATCTCTAAGGCTGCGTTTGGTTCGGGGATAAGAAAAGTTTAGTTACACCGGGGATAGGTATAAGTTATGGGATAAGCAAGAATTAATGTAAATTTGCGTTTGGTTGGGTAGTTGAGTTATACCGGAGATAAAGAAAATTGTGTTTGGTAAATTATATAGGAATAAGAAGAATAAGAGGAATAAGAAAAAATTGTGTTTGGTTGGGTATAGAGGAATAAGATGAATTGAGAGGGGATAAATATGTGTTTTGACTATTTTGCCCTTTAAATTAAAGTTTAAGTGGGAATAAAAATTTTAATTTTTAAATTTATATAAATTTTAAAAGATTTATGAAATAATTGTATAAATTTTAATAATTTAAAATTAATAATTATTTTTTTACAAAAATGAAATAAAATAAAATTTTTAGATTTATTAAAAAATAAATTAAAAAAAATTAAAATTTATAAAATAAAAAATTTTAAATTTTAAAATTTATAAATTTAAATATTTTTTAAAATTTAAAAATTCTAATTTAAAAAAATAAAAAAATTAATTTTTATTAGCTGTATGCAAAAGAAAGGTAAAAAATAAAATAAAATAAAATAAAATAATATGCCGTGAGTGAGAGAGAGAGAGAGGAGAGAGAAAGGGTTGCCTGGGGAGCAAGCCTCCCCTCTCCTTCGATTCCCGTGCCCGGTCTCCCATTCCTCTTATTCCAGCTTTTGGTTGGAATAGCTAAACCCGGGAATAGCTAGAATAACCCTTAAACCCGGGTGTAGCTATTCCCAACTATTTTAACCCCGTTTGGGTATAAATCCGGGGATAAGGGGGTTATCCCCCCCTTATCCCCGTTACCAAACGGGATGTAAGGCTCCTTACCGGATGGCGCCGGCAGAGCTGTGAGAGTTAAAGGCACAACTCCAAGATTTGATGGATAAATATTTTGTTAGACCGAGTGTGTCGCCTTGGGGAGTGCCGGTGTTGTTCGTGAAGAAGAAGGATGGTTCACTTCGGCTCTGAGTGGATTACCGGGAATTGAATAAAGTGACCATAAAAAATAAGTACCCTTCGCCGCATTGATGATTTGTTTGACCAGCTGCAAGGGTCTTGTGTCTTCTCGAAGATTGATCTGCAATCTAGTACCACCAACTGAAGGTGAAGGGCGAGGACATTCCGAAGACAGCTTTCAGGACACGGTACGGGCATTATGAGTTCACCGTTATGCCTTTTGGATTGACCAATGCCCTTGCCGCATTTATGGATTTGATGAATAGGATTTTTCGACCGTACTTGGATAGGTTCATTGTGGTGTTTATCGACGATATCCTGGTTTACTCCCGGAGCAATGCTGAGCATGAGGAGCATTTAAGGATTGTGCTGCAACTTCTACGAGAGAGGAAGTTGTACGCCAAGTTGGTAAAGTGTGAGTTTTGGCTCCGAGAGGTGGTTTTCTTCGGCCATGTGATTTCTGCCGCAGGTGTGGCAGTAGATCCGGCGAAGATAGAGGCAGTTCGGGATTGGCCCCGACCGACGACTGTATCTGAGGTGCGCAGCTTCATGGGCTTAGCTGGATATTACCGCCGGTTTGTAGAGGGCTTTGCGAAGCTCTCCAAACCCCTCACTCGTTTGACTCGTAAAGGAATTAAGTTTGTTTGGAGTGAGGATTATTAGAGGAGCTTTAAGGAACTGAAGAGCACATTGATGTCAGCTCCTATCATTTTCCTTCCTGTCATGGGGAAAGGATATGTAATATACAGTGATGCGTCGCAAAGTGGACTTGAATGCGTGTTGATGCAGGAGGGTAGGGTAATTGCTTATGCATCCCGACAGCTTAAGGATTATGAGAAGAATTACCCTACCCATGACTTAGAGCTTGCTGTAGTGGTTTTTGCACTAAAGTTGTGGCGTCACTACCTTTATGAGGAGCGCTGAGATTTATACTGACCACAAAAGTCTAAAGTATCTGTTCATGCAAAAAGAGCTAAACCTGAGGCAGCGCAGATGGTTGGAGCTATTAAAGAATTATGATATGGATATCCTTTACAATCCTGGCAAGGCTAATGTGGTTGCTGATGCTTTGAGTAGGAGAGCTGTGCAGAGCTTGTCCATGATGATCACAGACCAGGCGTCATTAATAGAGGAGATGAGGCGGCTCGAGCTAGAGGTCGTGTCCCCTAGGGTCTCTGCTAGACTGACGTCTTTAGTCGTGCAGCCCACTCTGCTGGACAGGATCAGAGAGAGACAAAGTGAGGACCCCTACTTGACCAGGATTAGAGATCAGATTCCGAGCGATCAGTCAGGGAAGTTTACAGTGGATTCTTCGGGAGTACCGTGGTATAGGGACCGAGCATGTGTGCCAGTGGACTCTGAGATCAGAGAGCAGATTTTAAGAGAGGCCCATTATACACTTTATACCCTTCATCCTGGTGGGACTAAGATTTATAAGGACCTCAAGGCACACTTTTGGTGGAACGGCTTGAAGAGGCTACTTAGGAGCTTGAGTCGACGATGAGGGACACCCACCCACACTTGTTCGAGGTTCCGGCTTGAGGTATGGCTTTTGTTTCGAGGACGAAACTTTTCTTAGTGGAAGAGGATGTAGTTGCCCAGTTCCCCGTGTAGCTTTCCCCGTGATCCGCGGTGAGAAACACCTATTATTGGTGTGTCGGGCCCGCAACGCGTCAAATGGACGTGTTAGACTGACTCAGTGAGGATTCTGGATCAAGCCTGCCTTTCGGCTGCTTTCGCCGAATTTTAAAAGGGGTCTCTGGCTAAACGGAGGCCGGATTTGGATCCAGCGTGGAAAAACGTTGAAAAACAGCTATTTGCTTGTATTTTTCTGAGTCCAGATGCCCAAAAACGGACACCCGAAAGTTACTGTGCATTTTGGTGCACGGGGGAGCCGTGGACCGGCAGGGGTACGCGCCTGCCCGCACGTCGCCCCCACCTGCCCCCCGCCTGCCCCCGTGTTGCGTGGAGCGCACGCGCGTGAGCCGGCCAACCCGGGGCCGCCACGTGGCCCCGCTCCGGTCCACTGCACCCACCCCGCGCATCACCGTGGACCGCGCAGCGTGAGCCCGCCAATCAGAGGCTGCCACGTGTCTCCGCGCCCGGTCTACAGCACCCGCGCGGCTTTCGTGGACCGCGCAGACCAACCAGAGGGTGCCACGTGCCGGTCCACGGCTCCCCCGTGCACCAAAATGCACAGTAACTTCCGGGTGTCCGTTTTTGGGCATCCGGACTCAGAAAAATACAAGCAAATAGCCGTTTTTCAACGTCTTTCCGCGCTGGATCCAAATCCGGCCTCCGTTTAGCCAGAGACCCCTTTTAAAATTCGGCGAAAGCAGCCGAAAGGCAGGCTTGATCCAGAATCCTCACTGAGTCAGTCTAACATGTCCATTTGACGCGTTGCGGGCCCGACACACCAATAATAGGTGTTTCTCACTGCGGATCACGAGGAAAACTACACGGGGAACTGGGCAACTACATCCTCTTCCACTAAGAAAAGTTTCGTCCTCGAAACAAAAGTCATACCTCAAGCCGGAACCTCGAACAAGTGTGGGTGGGTGTCCCTCATCGTCGACTCAAGCTCCCAAGTAGCCTCTTCAAGCCGTTCCACCAAAAGTGTGCCTTGAGGTCCTTATAAATCTTAGTCCCACCAGGATGAAGGGTATAAGGTGTATAATGGGCCTCTCTTAAAATCTGCTCTCTGATCTCAGAGTCCACTGGCACACATGCTCGGTCCCTATACCACGGTACTCCCGAAGAATCCACTGTAAACTTTCCTGACTGATCGCTCGGAATCTGATCTCTAATCCTGGTTAAGTAGGGGTCCTCACTCTGTCTCTCTCTGATCCTGTCCAGCAGAGTGGGCTGCACGACTAAAGACGTCAGTCTAACAGAGACCCCAGGGGACACGACCTCTAGCTCGAGCCGCCTTATCTCCTCTATTAATGACGCCTAGTCTGTGATCATCATGGACAAGCTCTGCACAGCTCTCCTACTCAAAGCATCAGCAACCACATTAGCCTTGCCAGGATTGTAAAGGATATCCATATTATAATTCTTTAATAGCACCAACCATCTGCGCTGCCTCAGGTTTAGCCCTTTCTGCGTGAACAGATACTATAGACTTTTGTGGTCAGTATAAATCTCAGCGCTCCCCATAAAGGTCGTGACGCCACAACTTTAGTGCAAAAACCACTACAGCAAGCTCTAAGTCATGGGTAGGGTAATTCTTCTCATAATCCTTAAGCTGTCGGGATGCATAAGCAATTACCCTACCCTCCTGCATCAACACGCATTCAAGTCCACTGTGCGACGCATCACTGTATATCACATATCCTTTCCCCATGACAGGAAGGAAAAGGATATGAGCTGACATCAATGTGCTCTTCAGTTCCTCAAAGCTCCTCTAATAATCCTCACTCCAAACAAACTTAATTCCTTTACGAATCAAACGAGTGAGGGGTGTGGAGAGCTTCGCAAAGCCCTCTACAAACCGGCGGTAATATCCAGCTAAGCCCATGAAGCTGCGCACCTTAGACACAGTCGTCGGTCGGGGCCAATCCCGAACTGCCTCTATCTTCGCCGGATCTACTGCCACACCTGCGGCAGAAATCACATGGCCCAAGAAAACCACCTCCCGGAGCCAAAACTCACACTTTACCAACTTGGCGTACAACTTCCTCTCTCGTAGAAGTTGCAGCACAATCCTTAAATGCTCCTCATGCTCAGCATCGCTCCGGGAGTAAACCAGGATATCGTCGATAAACACCACAACGAACCGGTCCAAGTACGGTCGAAAAATTCTGTTCATCAAATCCATAAATGCGGCAAGGGCATTGGTCAATCCAAAAGGCATAACGGTGAACTCATAATGCCCGTAACGTGTCCTGAAAGATGTCTTCGGAATGTCCTCGGCCTTCACCTTCAGTTGGTGGTAACTAGATTGCAGACCAATCTTCGAGAAGACACAAGACCCTTGCAGCTGGTCAAACAAATCATCAATGCGGCGAAGGGTACTTATTTTTTATGGTCACTTTATTCAATTCCCAGTAAGCCACGCAGAGCCGAAGTGAACCATCCTTCTTCTTCACGAACAACACCGGCACTCCCCAAGGCGACACACTCAGTCTAACAAAATATTTATCCATCAAATCTTGGAGTTGTGCCTTTAACTCTCACAGCTCTGCCAGCGCCATCCGGTAAGGAGCCTTAGAGATTGGCGCAGTTACCGGAACTACGTCAATCATAAACTCAATCTCTATGTCCGGCGGCATGCTCGACAACTCCGATGGAAAAACATCCAGAAACTCGCGAACAATGGGGATATCCTCGAGTCCCGGCGCCGCCGTAAGTCCCTCCACAACACTAGCCAAAAAGGCTACACATCCTCTGCGAATCATCTGCCTCGCCCGCGAAGTCAAAATCATAAAGGCAAAGAAAGCACTCTGGCATCCCCGATACACGAACACCTCCTGGCCTGGCTCTCTAAAGGTCACCGTCCTCACGGCACAGTCGATCGTCGCGAAGTACCAAGCCAGCCAGTCCATCCCAAGCACCACTTCAAAGTCCCGCAGCTGTCTCAAGACCATCAGGTCTGCTGGCATAATCCAGGACTCAATCTGCACCGGGCAGGACCAACAACACTCCTCCACGTGCAAAGTGTGATCGAAAATTTGAACCTCTCGTGCACGTGGTAACCGTCCTACCTCTAACTCATGCAAGGATGCAAATGTTCTACTAACAAATGAATGGGATGCTCCAGTATCAAATAAGGTGCGAACTCTAATATCGGAAGGTAAAGTGACACCTGCCACCACATGGTCGGCTGCTGAGGAGTCCTCCACCTGGGCGGCATAAACCCGACCGCTCTGAGCTGGCGGCCGGTAGTCAGATGGTTGGATGGAAGATGATTTGCTCGCTGGAGCATAAGGCCGCCGAGCTATCGATCTCTGTTGCAAATTAGATTTTAATTTTAAATCATTAATCAAATATTGGTTGTAGTGATATATGATACACCAGGTGTAGGCGATACTATTTCTCACTTAAAATGTCCTTGGATCTCTCCCTACACGGAGAGAGCTCAAATAATGCACGCGGGTCCTCTCCGCATCTCCCTTTCTTTTTAATTTTTTTTTCTTTTGATAGCAGGACACGAAGCAGACATGCATCATTCGCTCATCCACTACGCATTCTGCGTCCAACACGTGTCGGACGCAAACGCTGCTGCAAGATTCGGCTCCCTCAAAGCTGTGTCCGTGCGACCTATGATGAACTAAGAGATTGTAAAATAAAGCCATGCGTAGCACGATATTAGTTGTTTGTAAATATTAATGATAGATAAATATATGAGACAATATTTTAAGCATCTGAGGTGTTTTTGAATAAAAATATAAGGTACTATGTCAACAAGGAGTTACTTGAACTCCGTTAAACTTTCCGAGGTACACGGCAAGTTTGTTGAAGTTTTTAACAGGCTAATCCACATACCAAGTACACACCTGAGTTGACTAAAATCCAAACAACCGAGTTGACTCAGTTGAGCTTCAAGTTAACTTGCCAGAGTTTTTGAATATTGGATGCAGCTAAGAAGCCTCTAAAAACTGTTTTTAAAAAAGAAAAAAAGGGTTTGCCCAAATAAAAGGTAGCAGGATAATATGTCCACAAACCTCTTGTCCGTGAAGAAGATAAGACAGGCAAACCCATCACGTTACAAAATATATGAGCCACAATGGGAGATAATAGATTCCCTGTACATTGTAAACAAATTAATTCATATCAGATACTACCCACATCATGAAGAGTCGATTCATAATAAATCAACTAGAAAATTGAGTCCTGTTGCACTTAAGGTGGAATTAGGCCATCAAGATGCTCAGCCTCTTAGATTCTTAGAAACAACTGTTTGCAAATGGAAACAACAAAGTTTTAAATCTGAAGCAATTGAATTTGATTCAGGACACTACAAACTTGCACATTTTCGTTCTTGGCCCATAACTACGAGTGGCAAGTGAGAATATCTGTTCACTGAGCAAGTAGCACTTTAAAAGAGTTTTAGCATACACTATATCAATAAATATAGCCCGCGGGTAAAAACTCAAGAAAACATGTGATTACTAAAGACAAGTCTTTAAAAACCTTCAATAGTGAATTCATGAGATAGCAGGAATCCAGAGTAGAATCTGCCCAAGTTTTCCATGAAATAAAGTAACAACTAGAATAAACAAGAGCTAACCTGTTCGAATGAACAAAAATGCTGCATACCACCCAAAAATCACAGTATAACCTAGTTGTACACCTGGAAATCATGGTTAGGAATTTAGAGATTTTGCAGGATGCAAAGAATTAAATCTAGCTCGTACAATTTGTCAGATATCATTAATGTCAATAAATTTTGGTGCATAACACTATCATTAAGGAAAATAAACAAACTAAGCAAGGAAGAATAAAAGTACCTACAATCAAGAAAGCTTTCAGAACGCTGTATCCTTTTTGACAATAAAGTTCCAGAAAATGATTCAAATGAGCTACCAAAAGAAAAAAAGAAAATCACAGCGTGAGTCTGCCTCTATAACAGTAAAAAAAAAAATTCTTTATATAGGACTCCTGAAGCATGGGCTTAGCAAATCAGCACATTGTAGCTAATGTCCTAGCAAAATAGACAAAGAACTTAAAATGGAGCAATTTAATTTTAATTCACTTTTTGGTACGCAAATTACTAGTTTATTTAGCATAATGGCAATTATATATACATAATTATGTAGATTTAACTACATGGATTCAACAATGTTTTTTAAATTATGTGACATGATAAAGAAAATAAAAAAACCATGTGAAGGTATATCACATTATACCGTTCCTTGTATTTCATTTTGCACAATACATAATGTAATTATCATATTTGCAAGAGCTTTGCTGGGCTACTATTGGTACTAAACAACTGGGTTTACTACCAATTTGTTTTCGATGATAGAATTTGCAAATTGACAATCAGCACCGTTGAGCATGTCTAGACCATTTAAACTATCTAGAAACTAAATTTCACATCTTTCCGATGTTGTTCTCTTGTGCATCAAGCGGAGATAAAAATGAACACCCGAAAATAGATATCCATCAAAAAGTGAAGAAACAATTTTTGTATTCAAGATCTAGAGTCAAGATCCTATTTTAAATAGTTTAAAAATTTTCTAATAAAAATTTAGATAATTTGGACCCTTCTATACCGCTAAACGAGCAAACACACCGCATTGCCCATTAAAATTACAAACTTTGTGATCCTTCGATTGTTTGGTTAGTAATGTCAGAAAAGCATGAAATTTGGTTTCTAGATAGTTTAAATGATCTAGATCATGCTCAACGGTGTCAATCGTCGATTTGCAAACTATATTATCAGGAACAAATCGGTAGTAAACCGAGTCGATTACCACCGACAATAGCCCAGCAAAGCTCTATTTGCATATAGGGCTATTTATTCACTAAACATAAATATACTACATCAAGGCTATTTGCTTAAGATACAAATATTATGACTCACAGACAACAAAGTTCAAATAGATGATGCTTCACTTACAACCTGTACCTAAAAGATTGTACTTCACTTTAACAACATATACTTAATTACCTAAACTGAAAAAGACTGGGCTGAGAAAAATGATGTGGTAAGTTTTGAATCCCCCACAAAGAAGCAGAGGTATCATACACGCCCTAAAAACCAACTCCTCAGTCAATGGTGCCTGCTCATAAATTTGTTGAGCAATTAGCAAAAATTTTAGTGCACAAAATGAAACAGAAAATGTTATATTCTAACCTTTAACACATGTAAGTTAAGAGTAAAATTGTGACATATCTTGAAACTAGATAGGGACAGCAATAATTACAAATCAGCAGGTACTCGAAGAAAGAATGATACTCAAACATGACCGCATAATTCCGCAATGCTCTTGACATATTACAACACTACGGAAAATACTGTGCATATAACAAACAAACCCTTCTTTAAGCACGCATGACTGTCAGTAATAGGGCAAGATTGTGAAATATGTTTGGTGCCACAGCCATTCTCCCAACTACTCTGAGAGAGACTAAATTATTATTACTTAAAATAAAAATAAGTCCATGCTGGAGTTAATTTGACAATAGATGAGGAGAAGTTGAAAAAATGAAAATAACTTATCTTCAATGATTTAAAAATCCAAAGAAGTGGGACTAAAGGTGAATTTCTGAAAGTTGAAGAATAGTAACAAAAAATTGAACTCACAGTATAATACTCAGAAAGAAAATTTACTTTTGAATTAGAAGAAACGAAGAAACAAAAGTATGTAATATCTTAAATTTGACAATACTTTGATTTTTAGATAATTGAATTCAGATTTTATTTATTTTGGACTACTCCCGAGATTCTAATTAAGAAGTCAAAATTCTTAATTTAAGTCTAACTTTGGCAGGTTGGTTTATACGTGAAGCCATACAGAAATTATGACATTTTGAACACTTGGTAATTCTTATGCAACAAGGCTATTCTTAAAATTTTGTGATGATCAGAAGCTCAGGTCCTCTGAACAGCAGACCAAAATATTTCATTAGGGAAGTCAAGCGGATTGCACTTTACAAGCAGAGAGTTTCAACATGAATCACATTGAGACATTGTGGTGGATGTCATTTGCAAATTTGGAACACAGACAAATAGGTTGTATGTGGAATGAAAGGATTTGAAGCCATAGTATCATATTCTATCATTGATAGTGTGCTACAATCTATTGCCTACATTGGGGACCAAAAGGATTCGTTGGGATCGCCTTCTTCTCCTATATTTCCTTGATTATCCCGAGAGTGCATATGGAGTGAACATCAATGTTCCGTATTTAATTTGGCAACAAATGGTGCATGTCATTCAAGGGTCAACTCGTTGTGAGCTTCTCCCCTACCTAATTTTGATTACTAGGATTTTGGAAAATCATGGTGTTGATATTTCTTGTGCCAAATATGACTATAGTTTGATCTCTTTGATGCAATCACTTTAGCCAAGTCAATTAGCACTCTAAAAGCTTTTGGGCAAGTGAAGGACTACACTGACGCTATTTCGAGTGCTCCGCCTCGTCAAGTGGAACATCAAGACTCATCTGAGAGGTCGTGACTTTGCAGTCTTTACATTGGGATGTGCACTCACTGAAGAAAAGGGTCGAACAAGGTTTCAAAAAGCTCGAGGACGGTTTAAAGAAGATATTTGACATCCTTGGCTGCCGACAGGATGATGTTGTTTCGGGTGCGGCTGGACCAAGTTCTTCACATTGACCTGCTGAAACTTCACATGATGATGATGATGATGATAGTGGTGGTCATGACGATGAGTGATTTCTATTTGTTTTCTTGTTCTTGCTTTCCTTTTTTCATTTTAGTTTGTTGACGAACAAGAACTTACTATGGTCTTGTAACTATGGACTAATACTTTTCGTAGTTTTCTTTTGTCTTGTTTTTCTCTGTTTGGCAATTTTTGACAAAAAAGGGGAGATGATGAAGATAGAGGGAGATGATGGAGATAGGTAGAGAAAAGATTGGAGTTGCGGACGATCACATTGAAGAAGAAAGGGGGAGCTGAAAGAAAAGACATCATTTGATTTGAGACTTACTAATTTTGACAACTGACTTTGTCTGGAGTTGTATTTTGCAGGATATTGTAGAAAACTTCAAAACTCCAAGTCCTAAGACATAGAGCTTGTCTTAGAATTGATACGAAGTGTTTTTTATTATTTGGATCATTCACACGAGAAATTCGATGTTTTGGTGATGACATTGAATTTCATTTTTGGTTTAGATAAGTGTCATGAGCGTTTTATGTATTTTTGGGTTTTGTCACAAAATTGTCAAAGAGGGAGATTGTTACGGATTTAAGTGTTGGCATATTTTGTGATTTGAGTTGGAGTCTTGAAATGGTCGGATCATCAAATCAACAACTGAAGACTTGAAGATTTCTCGAAGAACTTAAGATGATACTCAGGTATATTTCTAATGTTTTCATGGTGATTAAAGTTTATTTATAGTCTTTGGAATCATTAATCAATCTAAACTGGGTTAGAAAAGGTTTCGGAACTATGTTTTTATCATCTAACTCATTTTTACTTTGAATTCCAGTACTTTGTTGAATTCCTCAAAATCTTTATTCACAAATTCATATTTTTGTATGGAGTACCGAAATCAACATTAGAGTTCTTCAAAACCCGACACAATTTTTTATGAAAATGAACTGGGTACCGGTACCTCACTTGGCGTACCGGTACGTAATAGAAAATTTCTTTCTGTTGCGTCATTGAGTAACGGTACGTCCCTTCAAGTACCGGTACGCAATGTCATGTTTCTACTCTACTTCTAACTCAACTCTAATTGCGTTCCAAAGGTTATAAATAGATACTTAGGGTCTCTCTACTTGACACACCTACTCAGAAAACACCTGAGAGCTACCCTAGAGGTTAGGTTTTCGTTATTCATCTTTTTCCACCAAAATAGCCTCTCTTAGGTCAATTTGACAATTTTCAACGTCATATTTTTGTCGAATTGATCTGAACTTTGCTTAGAGATTTCATGCTTGATTCTCTGATGTTATTCTAAGCAAAGAATCACTATCAAAACGTCTCAAATCTGCTCTGGCTAAGTGTGCATCAAGGAGTTGACGTGACATCGTGGATTCGACGTGTTGAAGGTGTTTCGTGGATTTGAAATGTATTGCTCGTGAATTCGGTTGGCGTTCGTAGATTCGAACGTGTGCGTGGACTTGCAGTTGGTGAGCGCGAGATCCAGGAAGAATCAGAAAGGTTTGAGTCCGTGGAGTCGGTAATCACCTTGTTATCTATTTTCTTATTAGTGGATTGTTTTCGCATGTTGGTCCCGTGGGTTTTTTACTCCTAGTTAGAGTTTTCCCACGTAAATCTCAATGTGCTGATTTTATTTTTCGAATTTATTTTTATTGCATTGAGATTTGTGTTTGTGGTCATTATACCTATTCACCCCCCCTCTAGGTATTTGATAGAACCTATTTAGATCTTAGGGTTTCATAACCTACAAGAGGGTGGCCGGCTCGGCGAGCGAAGGTGAGGTAGTAGAGTATAGTTGAGTGAGAAAAAGAGAAGAGAAAAAAGAAGAAGAAGATTCTGAATCCTAGGAGAAAAAATGAGGATGGAGGAGTAGGGAAGAGAAGAAAAGAGAGAGAAAGAGAGAGAGAGAGAGAGGGAGAGAGAGAGGGAATGGAGGGAGTATATGCAGAAAGGAAAGGGAAAAAGGAACGGGTGGGGGAAAAGAGAGAATAAGTGGGCGAATCAGGCGAGGTCGGAGAAACTAGGGTCGGTTGACCGAGGACCAGGCTCGGCCGACCATGCAGCCTAAGGTAGCTAGCTCAAAATCAAGATATCAATTCAACTCAAATATTAAATTCATAACTAAATCCCAAATTTTGAATTTTGGGCGCGTTATTACGAATACAGAAATAAGTGTATGATGGGTACTTTATGCTGAGATAAGTCTAATTGTATTTCATTCTTGCAACTCATATGAACTTTTTTTTTTAACTTACATATGCTATTTAGTTAATATTGCTTTTCTTGATCTTGGGTTGAGCATACCTTGTTATCGGCAAAATGCATAAATGAGAAGGTCAGATCGTTGTGCCTAATTGGGCCCCCACTGATGTTGGGTCGTTACTTAATAGTGGATGTTTCTCAGTCTTCTGGACTCTATTAAAAATTGATAGAGTAAAGGCGCCCTTAGACATGTTCAAGGGACATGACTCCATATGAAATAATACTTTTATTTGGTATCACGACGATCTCAATAACGAAATAATCTACTTCGTTTATGGCAAGTTTGATGCATGCTAAAGTTTTGATATAATTCATACTACTATTTGATTATGCAATATCTTGCTAAACTGAGTTATGTTCGAAGTTCAATTTGTTTAGTCATATTCTTTGTTCTATATGATTACTTTCTTTTTCGACATACCTATTTTCTTTCCTGCATTTGTTATATTAAACTCCTAATTCCTTACAACTTCTACATAATTCAATTTGGTATGTACCCACTAAATTAACTTCGTGATTACTCACAACTGTTGTTTATACCAATTTTCAAATCCACGGTTTGGGTGTGATACCAAGAGGCGAAACACGAATGAATTAGATAATGCTATCTTCTATATATAGGAAAAGGAAAAAAGATCGAAACACTCTGACTGAATGTATAATTAATTATCCTATTGCATGAGGGCAAACCTGTGATGCACAATTAATTCTAACTAAAATAATAAAAGTAAGTTTTGACCCACCAACATTTCAAAACAGATAATATTATACAGGTTAATTGCTTGACATGTGACATCGTGCATGCACAAGGGATCTTCCTCTTGTGTATTAGTGGGTCCGGCACATCACTTGACTATACTTCTAGGTTGCAGGGAATAGCAACAATACTTAAAACCTTTTCATCTATATGTTCTTACAAAAAAATAGGCTTAATTTAAACACAATTTTCCAAACATCTCAATGAAAACAAAAAAGGATAACAAGGTTTGTCCTCTTTGAGTCTTTGACACATTAAAAACAAGTTAATGCATCTTCAATACTACTAGAAGATAATAATAGAGGATGGGGCAACTTTGTTCGCTCCAGCATGTAACGCACCAGTTAAATGCAAATCCGAGAGCGGCAGATGCCATTGCTCAAAGATCCGTCTAAAATTGAGGGTTTTGTCTTAACACCTTATCTTAGATATGCTCCCTATAACATATATTGCATGTCTTAGTCCTTCATTATCATTGCCTTGTTGATTTACTAATTCATGCATATGACATGATGCCCTGAACATACCAGGGTTCCATGTGCATAAAGTTAATTCTCAGAAGTCAAAGTATCTTGCCAATCTTATAACTCACTCACCCTAATGTTAGAAGTTTTTTCTATAGATCAACTTGCAAGGCATTCCTTAAAAAAAATAATAACTAAGTGCCCATAAGATCCCAATTTTGTTGAATATTTTTGGAAAATTTTAAGATAATAAAGTCCACCTACAAGAAAATTCAACATAACAAGAAAAATTACAAGTAGATCTTCCTTCTAGATCTCCCTAAATCAAAACATGCTTTCAAGTATTGAAATGCTTGTTTGCCAGGAGAAATGCTCCTGCATCTGACCAGCCATTAAGGACATTATAGGTTAAAAATCACTGAAAGTCAGCTTTCAACTTATAAAGAGTAACCATCATCTCAACTTCACAACATATAATGCAAGAAATTTTCAAACAAATCAAGTAACTGCACACAAAATTTACTGTTTGTAATGAAAATTCAAAAGTGATGACATGGTACAATAGAAATTTCCTAACAAATCAAGTAACTGCATTGCATATATTCAGTGCATATAATCGAACAAACTATGTGAAATGCAAGGAAACTTGTTACACAGCAAATAATAAGAAAATCAACTATTTTGTAAAATAATGTGCTAATTTCACATCAATCAAAAAAAAAAAAAAAAAAAAATTTAGTAGAAAGCAAAGATCCAATGGTAATGATGCTAACCACCACATAGGTTCTCCACGCCAGAACATCATGGATATATGCCGACATCCTCTCCATGAAGTGCTGCGCCCAAATACCAATATGCATAAATGATGTTGGCTGACAGCAAAAATCCTCTGTATAATCTTCTATCCGTGAATTCATCAGTAACCATAACTTGGATACCAGAGTACCAGCATACACAAGAGATGTCAAGAAGAGAGGAATCACCACAGCCTCCCACTGCACACTCTCCACATTATTATACCAAAGATTGTCAATAATTTTTAGAGTACATTGGATGTAATAGTCACCAAAACTTAACTCAGTAATCATTTCAACTAAGAACCTGTTTAGCCGGGCGCTGCTTATGCAGAAGAACTGTTAAGATGAGCTTGAAGCCCCAACAGTTTTGGGAACCAGAAGCTCATTTCAGCTTTATTATATAACTGGAAACTCCAGATATTTTATTTAGCAAGCACTTAGCTTCTGCATCTCCAATTGAAAAGCCACTCCAGATGCCAGGCCAAACAAGCATTGATCACGTCAAGAGATCAGGAAATTGATAGCACAACAAGTGGCCCCTTGTGGACAAATGTTGCTTGAAACATGCATTTCGAAGAAGCTGCAAAATCTTATCAAAAAATGACCCCAATAAGTTCCCGCTACAGTTAGAAGCAGAAACTTCAAATAGGAGCTTCTGCTTTTAGAACCCAGCAGCTCATTTCAGCTTCTCGTTCTACTTTTTTTCCCAAGATCTTAGCTTCTGCTTTTCGAGTAGAATCCGAAGGAAACGATCACTACAAGCAAGAAACGAGATCAAGAAACCGACAGCATACCAAGTGATCCTTCCTGATACCGAAAACGTCCAAAATCAATGACAAGTCCCCCGATCTCCACACCTGTTGCAACAAAGAAAAAGTGCCCAATAAGATCGAAGCCACCGACTTCGAGCACGAGAGACAGGGACGAGAGCTTACTCCGAGGAGGGCGGCGGTGGCGGCGGCGGAGGCGGCGGAGGAGACAGCGGCGCAGGCGAAGCGGCGGAGGAGAAAGCTCTCGAGGGAGGTCGGGGGAGGGAGTCGGAGAATTAGGGTTGGGGAGTAGAGGATCGCCACGTAGAAGAACGCCATGGCGGCGCACGCCCACACCGCCGCCGCCCCCGACACGGCGGCGCCGCCCACCGCCGCTGCGGAGGGATCGCCGAGGCGAGGGTTCTCCGTCGCCATTAACAGGAAGTGAAGAGCTGAAAGGGTCGGGAAATGGTGGAGAGCTCCCCGAGTCCGCGAGAGGCGCAATGTTTCGCTTCCTCCACCCACGCCCTTTTTTGCGCTTCCGCGTTTTCACTTGTAAAAGCGCTCGGAGCGTCCGCAGAAAGAGAAACACTTGTGGGTGGTTTATATATATATATATATATATATATATATATATATATATATATATATATATATATATATATATATATAATTTTATTGTTGTTGTTGTTGTTGGTGTTGTTGTTAAGGATTATACTAATTTGAACTATAAACCATTTGGATTTGACTACCAAATTTTTTTAAGTTTTAATTATACTTGTTGGGACTGGAAAGTCGTGCTGATCGTTGACCGAACTCAGTCGTTAATCGGCTCCTGGGGTGATACTTTAAGTGTGATGCGTCGCGTACCAATAGATCAAGCGATCGGGCCAAGATAGGATCCGCACGGTCGAATTCTTCTCAATCAAACTCTCGCGACAATCCGGTCTAGATTAGCCGAACCGGAGTGATGAGGTACAATGAGTCCGATCTAGAATAGCCGAACTGGGATGTGGAGGCAAAGTTTTGACACGGTTAAGAAGCCGATTAGAAAATTATATTGATGGAAGTGAGGTTACAAAAGTAACTGGGAACCGATTACAATTTAATCTATTCCTAACAAATGCGATAAATTTATTTCGAAAAGTAGTAAAATTGAAAGGCATGAAAATAGTAGGGGGTGGTCCTCGCTTACGAGATTGTAGGATCTCTTTTTCTTCGATGGTTCGAGTATTTATACACTTCTGAACCATACGTATAATTGCCAATTTGACAAGTCAGCGTGATTTAGAGGAATTATCATAAATTTCTTAACTACGTCCTTCTGAGTCGAACTTCTTCGAGTTGGATAGTAACCATTTTTGTCACGCCCCGGGGTCGAAACTGCGCCCCGGGTTCGCCAACAGATCCGCCGCCCATACGGGAAGCCCCGTATAGACGTAGCGACTATCCTGCAAAGAAACATCTACACTAGCAGATATCAGAGCTGAAATAGTAAAAGCTGAAATGAAGACATAAAATACAACTACCTCTCATAATAAATACAAACCATTCTCACCACAAAATACAAGAGTCTCTCAGAAAAGCAGGAAATACAGGTACAACTCGATACCTCACTACAAAAGTCACTCGACAGGACACACACCAAAATAAAACAGGGGTACATCTACTCACACGCACAGAAGATGACGGGAAGGGATCTATCTCGCGACTCCCTTACCTCGGCCTGAAGGAGCTGGATCAGCAACAGGAGCAGCAGGAACCGGAGCAGAAGTCCCTGGAAAAAAGACACCATGACGGGTGTGAGAACTACATCCCACAGTAGTTCTCAGTGGGTGCCGCCAACAAGCCCGACGGTCTGCCCACTAAGTCTACTAGAGGCAAAAAGTAACAAATGCAGTGCTGTAAAGAGAAGTTGGAAAGGTAAAGTCTACAGCTACTATGCCTCTATCTAGATGCTCAAGGAGTGGAACAGAAGGAACAGTATGCCACAACTAACTCTCACTGAGATCACCCAATCTAAACTGACTGCCACATCGGGTCCAGTCAAACCTGCGCCTACCTACTGCCGCACATCCTCAATAGGACAGGTCTACCGTAGGTATGTCCGTAGCTGCCAAAACTGGCTCAGCCAGAGGGACACAAGCATCGACAAGTCGCGATAGAAGAGCTCAATCTCACGCCGGTACAACAACCCGGTAAATAGCTCAATCTCAACGCCGGTACAACAATCCGGTCTGGCCTACTCCGGAGTGGCACTCGAGGGGAGCGACCCACACGAGTAAAATATCCGCGCATCTCTGTCGAGCACAAATGTGGCTCATGCAGGCTATGATCCAAATCCTCGATCAACAAGATCGACTAACCAACAATCACTGTCTCACTCACTGGCTAGAATCCACACAACTGAGACTAATTGTCACTCTGACAGCTCCCAAGAAACCCAGATCTACCATCACAATCACTCTCCCAAAAAAAAGCTGATCTACAGACTGCTATCAACTCCACTCGGTCCCCAGACACGAGTGCAAATGCATCCCACAACCACCCGACCTCCCAACCCACACCTCAGGCGAGAAAAGCTAAGTCCAGAAATGATAAGTATAATAAGTGATGTGGGAATGTCTAAAGCAATAAAGAAACCTAGCCCAAGTTGCAGTTTTCTACAGTCTGACTGAACATAATACATATG
Organism: Tillandsia fasciculata; assembly: GCA_029168755.2. NCBI lineage: Eukaryota > Viridiplantae > Streptophyta > Magnoliopsida > Poales > Bromeliaceae > Tillandsia > Tillandsia fasciculata. The sequence goes on from CM054943.1 coordinate 21,008,517, forward strand.
ACAGGGGTGCTAGGTCAAGTTCCAAGATTTCAATAAATAACATGCAGTAGGAATCACAATAAGATCACAAGATTCACAACTGATATACAAGAGTACTAATATACAATTTACACATGCTATTTAATCCAATTTCTAACATGCATGATCCTACATACATAGAATTAGCACGCAGTCCATAGATTTTGAAAGCAATGTCACCCACCTGAAATAGCTAACTGTCCGGAATCGTACAGCTGAGAATGCCCAGAAACAGATATATCAGTACCTTCGCTAAGCCAACAGTACAGTAGCAGTGCTTAATACATCCTGAGTACAAAATACATCCCAAAATTACACTTAAATTCCACAAAATTCCAAGTTACAAATTTTGCGTTGAACAGTCCTCTTACTGCGAAATTTTCACCCGCTGAAAGTGCCCAGAAAAATCCAAGAAAAATATCACAGCGATCCTCACGTCGATACCTTCGAAACGGATACCTGCACGTCCAAATCCGAGTTCGGTAGGTCAAGATACAAATTCGGCAAGGTGGTCTACCCAAAAGATTTCTGCATCAAAAACTGTAGCACTGAACACAGGGAAATAGGGATTTTCACCTCCAATAAAATCTCAGAAAAATCCAAAAAAATACGAGCGTGTTCCTTGTGATCTGTAGATGAAAAACTTGTACAAGCACGTTTCCGTCTGATGCTTGTGCGCGAAGATATCGCCAAAACACTCCAATGCTGTCCCAAAAATCCACAAAGAAAAAGGGTCACAATGGCACCTCGGGATCCGTGCCAAAGACTCAAAACGGAAACGCGCGATCAACACGAAAGATGAAGTCCTACCTCTTAGGAGTATGTCGGCGCAAGAATCGTTGAAAATGAAGGTTGGGGTAGCCCAGGGGAGTCTTCACACTATGCTGCGACGAAGAAAGACACCGGAAATGAAACGTCGCACTGCGCCGTAAAATCCGAAACCTCGAGATGCGTGCTCCTAAAAATCCCAAAACTCTGCAGGTGAATCCAGCACTCGAAGACGAGCAAATGTCAAGAAGGGAGCTCGGGGAGATGAGGCTTGGAAGAGGGAGAAAAATCTCCAAGAATGCAGCTCGGGTTGCCTTTTATAGGCTGTGGGGAACAAATCCGGAAATTCCGGATTTGTCCCCACTTTCGGGCGCCCGGTCCGGCCCGCCGGGAATTCGGGCGCGCACAGTGCGGCCCGGCTCGCCAAGATTCGGGCACGCATAGTGCGGCCCGGCCCAACCTGCTCGCGCACGGGATCTGTCCGCCCCGCTCGCCGCTGTCCGACCCGCCTCGGGGCCTGCCACGCGTCCACCGAACAGGCGGCAGCCGTGCAAGCCCCGCGGGGAAGTGCCACGCGACTAGGCCCGGGGTCAGCGCGGTGGGTGGCGCCCGTGAATCAGCGGGTGCCACGTGGCGCTACCCCAACTGCCCGCGGTATGGCCAACCGCCCCCCCTGCCCCCGCTCCTGCTCCCGCGCGCTACGTGGACCCCGCGCACGTAGGCCCGCCAACCCGGGGCACCCACGTGGCAAGCCCCGGTCCACGCTCCCCCGCGCGCCCCCGTGGACCGAGCGCACGTGGGCCGCCCAATCCGGCGCTGCCACGTGGACACCCGCCGATCCACGCCTCCCGCGGTGCACCCCGGCCTCACCCCTGACGCTCCGTGGACCAGGCCGCGTGCGCCGGCCAACCAGGGGCTGCCACGTGGCACCCCCGCCGGTCCACGGCTCCCCCATGCACCGAAAATCCAGTAAAACTTCCGGGAGTCCCTTTTTGGGCATCCGGACTCAGAATTTAACAAGCAAATAGCCGTTTTCAAGCGTTTTTCCGCACTGAATCCAAATCCAACCTCCGTTTGGCCTAAAACCTTTTCTAAAATTCGGCAAAAGCAGCCGAAGGCCAACCCAGCTAACAATAACTCACAGGGTCCATCTGTGGCATCCCTTTGATGCACTATGGGCCAAACACACCATCAACAGGTGTTTGCACAGTGGATTCACGGGAAAAAGCTGCATGGGGTTCCGGGGTCCTACATCCTCCCCCACTAAAAAAAGTTTCGTCCTCGAAACAAAGAAAAGCAAAGCAGACGTACCTCAACTAGAAGTCTCGAACAGGAAGGGGTGGGTATCTCTCATCTCGGTCTCCAGCTCCCAAGTAGCCTCTCGCTCCTCGTGATTGCTCCACAAGATCTTCACATACGGAATGGCCCGGTTGCGCAATTCCCTCACCTCACGAGCAAGAATTCGCAACGGGCGCTCCTCGTACACCAAGTCCTCGCCGATCTCCAAAGAAGTGAAGTCAATCACGTGCGATGGGTCAAAAACATATCTCCTCAGAGCTGAGACGTGGAAAACATCATGAACTCCGGCCAGGCGTGGAGGTAGGGCAACTCTGTAAGCCACAGGGCCAACTCTGTCAAGTACCTCGAAGGGTCCAATAAAGCGGGGACTGAGCTTCCCACGCACTCCAAATCTCCGGACCCCTTTCGAAGGCGAGACCTTCAAGAAGACATGATCACCAACCTGAAACTCTAGGTCTCGCCGTCGAGTATCAGCGTAGCTCCTCTGACGACTCTGGGCTGTCTCAAGGTGTCGGCGAACAACTCTGACTTTCTCCTCAGCCTCCAAAAGTAGATCTGGTCCCAAAGTCCTCCTCTCACCCACGTCACTCCAATACAAGGGAGACCGACACTTGCGTCCATACAACGCCTCAAACGGAGCCATCTGAATGCTCGCCTGATAGCTGTTGTTGTACGCAAACTCAACCAATGATAAGTGTCGGTACCACCCTCCTCCAAAATCCATAACGCACGCTCTCAACATATCCTCGAGGGCCTGTATGGTGCGCTCGGATTGGCCATCAGTCTGTGGGTGGAAAGCGGTGCTAAACCTGAGCTGGGTCCCCAAGGCTGACTGTAAACTCCCCCAAAAGTGTGATACAAACCTCGGATCCCTATCTGAAACAATCGACACTGGTACACCGTGCAGCCTCACTATCTCATCCAAATATAACTGTGCCAGACGCTCCAATGACCAAGTCATCTGAACAGGCAAGAAATGTGCAGACTTGGTGAGTCTATCCACAATAACCCAAATCGCGTCGGCTCTACCCTGCGCTCTCGGCAGCCCTGTCACAAAGTCCATGGTGATGTGATCCCACTTCCACTCGGGAATTGAAAGACTCTGTAACTTGCCAGCAGGAACCCGGTGCTCTGCTTTCACTTGTTGGCAAGTTAAACAGTGAGCCACAAATCTTCCAATGTCCCGCTTCATTCCGGACCACCAGAAATGTGCCTTGAGGTCCTTATACATCTTAATACCACCAGGATGAATGGTATAAGGTGTATAATGGGCCTCCCTCAAAATCTGGTCTCTGATCTCAGGATCCGAAGGCACACACACTCGGTCCCTGTACCGCAGTACTCCCGAGCTATCCACTGAAAAATCCCCTATCTGATCTGCCTGAATCTGTGATCTGATCCTCTCCAAGTGGGGGTCCTCACTCTGTGTCTCCCTGATCCTGTCCAACAGAGTGGGCTGCAAGACCATAGACATAAGTCTAGCAGAGACCCCAGGGGATACTACCTCAATCTGAAGTCGCCTCATCTACTCAATCAGCGGTGCCTGCTGTGTGATCAACATGCTCAAACTCTGCGCTGACCTCCGACTCAAAGCATCTGCTACAACATTGGCCTTGCCGGGATGATAAAGGATACTCACATCGTAATCCTTTAGTAACTCCAACCAGCGGCGTTGCCTCAGGTTCAGCTCCTTTTGTGTGAACAGATACTTTAAGCTCTTATGATCAGTATAGATCTCACAATGCTCCCCGTAGAGGTAATGCCGCCACAGCTTCAATGCAAACACCACAGCTGCAAGCTCCAAATCATGAGTAGGGTAATTCTTCTCATAATCCTTTAATTGCCGTGAAGCATAAGCAATTACCCTACCATGCTGCATCAACACACATCCTAAACCGCTGTGCGAGGCGTCACTGTAAATCACGAAACCATCACCCATCACTGGCAGTGCAAGAACTGGTGCTGAGATCAATCTCCTCTTCAGCTCCTCAAAACTCTGCTGACACTGCTCAGTCCAAACAAACCTCGTCCCCTTCCTAGTCAAACTGGTCAGGGGAGTAGAGAGCTTCGCAAAGCCCTCTACGAACCGACGGTAGTAGCCTGCCAAGCCCAAAAAGCTCCGAACCTCTGTAACCGTCGTCGGTCTCGGCCAATCCCGAACTGTATCAATCTTCGTCGGGTCAACTGCCACTCCAGCGGCTGATACTATGTGGCCCAAGAATGCAACCTCCCGAAGCCAGAACTCGCACTTTTTAAGCTTGGCATACAGCTTCCTCTCACGTAGAAGCTGCAGCACTATCCTCAAGTGCTCCTCGTGCTCCACATCGCTCCGGGAGTAGATCAAGATGTCGTCGATGAACACAACCACAAAAAGGTCCAAGTACGGCTGAAAACCCGGTTCATCAAGTCCATAAATGCAGCAGGGGCATTGGTCAAACCAAAAGGCATAACCGTAAACTCATAATGCCCATACCGGGATCTAAAAGCCGTCTTGGGGATGTCCTCGGCCCTCACCCTCAACTGGTGGTAACCTGACTGAAGATCAATCTTCAAAAACACTGAGGCTCCCTGCAACTGATCAAACAGATCATCTATCCGTGGTAGGGGATACTTGTTCCGGATGGTCACTTTATTCAACTCCCGGTAATCCACACACAAACGAAGTGACCCATCCTTCTTCTTCACAAATAAAACTGGCGCTCCCCACGGAGAAACACTGGGCCTAACAAAGCCCCTGTCCATCAGGTCCTGAAGTTGGGCCTTCAACTCCCTCAACTCAGCAGGTGCCATCCTATAAGGTGCCTTTGAGATTGGTGCGGTTCCGGGTACCACATCAATCACAAACTCTATCTCCCTCTCCGGCGGCATAGTCGTCAACTCAGGGGGAAACACATCTGGGAACTCGCGGACAACAGGAATATCCTCGAGTCCCAGTGCCACCGTAGGCACCTCCACAATCGTCGCCAAGAAGGCGGTGCAGCCTCTACTCATCATCCGCCTAGCCCTCGCTGAAGAAATCGTCCCCGCAAACAAGGAGCTCTGACAGCCTCTGTAAACAAACTCCTCCTGTCCCGGCTCACGGAGGGTCACCGTCCTCTCTCTGCAGTCTATGGTAGCATAGTACCTCGACAACCAGTCCATACCAAGCACAACATCGAAATCCTGGAGCTGCCGCAAGACAAGCAAGTCTGCCGGCAAAATCCAGGATCCCAACTGCACAGGGCAATCCCTACAATACTCCTCGACATGCAAGACATGATCTGGTATCTGAACCTCTAATGCATGCGATAAAGAAACTACCTCTATACCATGTAGGGATGCAAATGCTCTACTGATAAATGAATGTGATGCACCGGTATCAAAAAGAGCACGAGTACGAACTGCAGAAATCAAAATAATACCTGCGACGACCTGCTCTGCTGCTGTAGCATCCTCAACCTGAGCGGCATAGACTCGACCGCTCGGCGCCGGGGGACGTCGCTCTGGCTGTCGCGAAGATGATGAAGCAAAATCTGGCCTACTGTAGGCCGCAGAAGGTCCAGCTGGGTGGTGAGGAACAGAAGGTGCTGAAGCTGAAGAAGGAGCTGGATGACCGGCTCTGGGGCACGCACTCGCAAAGTGACCGGTCTGCCCGCAACGGAAACAACGGCCCTGCCTCTGCGGGCACAGGGTCGGTGGGTGCGGTCCTCCACAAATAATACAACGATCAGGGCGCGGCTGCCGTGAAGTCTGCTGCTGCTGCGAAGGCTGCTGCTGTCGAGGTGGTCGACGCTGCTGCTGCTGAAACTGACGAGATGCCCCAGATCTCTGCCGCCCCTGATACCCCCGACCCTGAGAGTGGAAACGGGGTGGTCTCGGGGGTCCCTGCCTACTCGACTGCCCCTCCTCCATCGATGCTGGGCGCTTCGCCCCAGGAGTCACTACGGGGGCTGGAGCCACCTCTGCCATCACTGCCTCTCCACTCTCCACATAAAGTGCCTGCTCCATCGAGGCCTCCAAAGTCTGTAATCTGCGGGAGCGGACCAACTGATAGATGTCCCGACGCAACCCTCTCTCAAACATGTAGATCCGGTGGGTCTCATCTCTGGCCACGTGGGGCATACAAGCCAACAGCTGATTGAAATCAGCTATGTACATGTGTACGGGCCTATCTCCCTGGCGGAGATTCCTCAGCTGCTCCTCCAAACTCTGCCGAACACTCTCAGAAAGAAGGCCCCAAGAAGCATACTGCGAAACTCTGCCCAAGAGAGAAGCTGCGTCCCAGGCGGACCAGCTGGTCGCACACGCCGCCACCATGCCTCGGCGTTGCTCTCCAAAAAGTGAGTAGCCAACAGAACTTGAAACCTCTCCTCAATAAAAAGGCTCTCGAAATGGCGCTCCATGGCCGTAATCCAAGACTCGGCCGCCCACGGCTCAGCACTCATACCCGAAAAATGGGGTGGATCAAACTGGCGGAACCTCATCAAAAGATCCACCACCTCCCGCTGCTCTGCTGAAGTCAACGATCCCGTCATCCCAGACGGTGGCCTACTAGAAACCGGCTCGACCGGAACAGCTGGTGCAGGCTGCACAACAGGGGGCGCCACAACAGGTGAAGAAGGCACCGGCGAACTCTCAGGGGGTACTACAGCCGGCTGCGCCCTCTGCTCCATCATGAGCATCAACCGACCCACTGCCTCCTCCTGGCGCCGAGACGCCTCAGCCAAAAGTGCCATCTGGGCACGGAGCTCCTGAACCTCTGTCTGCTGTCCCCGCCCCGAGTCCTCCTGCTCGGGCTCAGAGGACGAAGGCTGCGAACGCGTCACCATCGAGCGTCGAGGAGGCATCCCCACCTGAGGGACAAAGCAAACAATCAGAACCCAAATCAACACTCGACCCAATCTAGCGAAAGTCAAAAGGCATGTCCCCCTTCCCGAAGTACTATGTTGTCTGCAGCCAACATAGTTGCCACAGAAGGAAGACATGTCAATCACTCATCCCGATCCGCTCGGGAGAGTTAGAAACCCAATCAAGACTCTCGCTAAAAATTACGGCTCTCACGTGGGTCATCCAAGGGTCCAGCCACAAGCCTAGGGTTTCTAAGTCCTCCAAGACCTACATCCTAGGCTCTGATACCACTCTAATCTGTCACGCCCCGGGGTCGAAACTGCGCCCCGGGCTCGCCAACAGATCCGCCGCCCATACGGGAAGCCCCGTATAGACGTAGCGACTAACCTGCAAAGAAACATCTACACTAGCAGATATCAGAGCTGAAATAGTAAAAGCTGAAATAAAACATAAAATACAACTACCTCTCATAATAAATACAAACCATCCTCACCACAAAATACAAGAGTCTCTCAAAAAGCAGAAAATAAAGGTACAACTCGATACCTCACTACAAAAGTCACTCGACAGGACACTCCAAAATAAAACAGGGGTACATCTACTCACACGCACTGAAGATGACGGGAAGGGATCTATCTCGCGACTCCCTTACCTCGGTCTGAAGGAGCTGGATCAGCAACAGGAGCAGCAGGAACCGGAGCAGAAGTCCCTGGGGAAAAGACACCACGACGGGTGTGAGAACTACATCCCACAGTAGTTCTCAGTGGGTGCCGCCAACAAGCCCGACGGTCTGCCCACTAAGTCTACTAGAGGCATAAAGTAACAAATGCAGTGCTGTAAAGAAAAGCTGGAAAGGTAAAGTCTACAGCTACTATGCCTCTATCTAGATGCTCAAGGAGTGGAACAGAAAGAACAGTATGCCACAACTAACTCTCACTGAGATCACCCAATCTAAACTGACTGCCACATCGGGTCCAGTCAAACCTGCGCCTACCTACTGCCGCACATCCTCAACAGGACGGGTCTACCGTAGGTATGTCCGTAGCTGCCAAAACTGGCTCAGCCAGAGGGACACAAGCATCGACAAGTCGCGATAGAAGAGCTCAATCTCACGCCGGTACAACAACCCGGTAAATAGCTCAATCTCAACGCCGGTACAACAACCCGGTCTCGCCTACTCCGGAGTGGCACTCGAGGGGAGCGACCCACACGAGTAAAATATCCGCGCATCTCTGTCGAGCACAAATGTGGCTCATGCAGGCTATGATCCAAATCCTCGATCAACAAGATCGGCTAACCAACAATCACTGTCTCACTCACTGGCTAGAATCCACACAACTGAGACTCACTGTCACTCTGACAGCTCCCAAGAAACCCAGATCTACCATCACTATCACTCTCCCAAAGAAAGCTGATCTACAGACTGCTATCAACTCCACTCGGTCCCCAGACACGAGTGCAAATGCATCCCACAACCACCCGACCTCCCAGCCCACACCCCGGGCGAGAAAAGCTAAGTCCAGAAATGATAAGTATAATAAGTGATGTGGGAATGTCTAAAGCAATAAAGAAACCTAGCCCAAGTTGCAGTTTTCTACAGTCTGGCTAAACATGATACATATGACAGGGGTGCTAGGTCAAGTTCCAAGATTTCAATAAATAACATGCAGTAGGAATCACAATAAGATCACAAGATTCACAACTGATATACAAGAGTACTAACATACAGCTTACACATGCTATTTAATCCAATTTCTAACATGCATGATCCTACATACATAGAATTAGCACGCAGTCCATAGATTTTGAAAGCAAGGTCACCCACCTGAAATAGCTAACTGTCCGGAATCGTACAGCTGAGAATGCCCAGAAAAGATATATCAGTACCTCCGCCAAGCCAACAGTACAGTAGCAGTGCTCAATACATCCTGGGTACAAAATACATCCCAAAATTACACTTCCACAAAATTCCAAGTTACAAATTCTGCGGTGAACAGTCCTCTTACTGCGAAATTTTCACCTGCTGAAAGTGCCCAGAAAAATCCAATAAAAATATCACAGCGATCCTCGCGTCGATACCTTCGAAACGGATACCTGCACGTCCAAATCCGAGTTCGGTAGGTCAAGATACAAATTCGGCAAGGTGGTCTACTCAAAAGATTTCTGCATCAAAAACTGTAGCACTGAACACAGGGAAACAGGGATTTTCACCTCCAATAAAATCTCAGAAAAATCCAAAAAAAATACGAGCGCATTCCTTGTGATCTGTAGATGAAAAACTTGTAAGCACATTTCCGTCTGACGCTCGTGCGCGAAGATATCGCCAAAACACTCCAATGCTGTCCCAAAAATCCACACAGAAAAAGGGTCACAATGGCACCTCGGGATCCGTGCCAAAGACTCAAAACGGAATGCGCGATCAACATGAAAGATGAATTCCTACCTCTCAGGAGTATGTCGGCGCAAGAATCGTTGAAAACAAAGGTCGGGGTAGCCCAGCGGAGTCTTCACACTGTGCTGCGACGAAGAAAGACACCGGAAATGAAACGTCGCACCGCGCCGTAAAATCCGAAACCTCGGGATGCGTGCTCCTAAAAATCCCAAAACTCTGCAGGTGAATCCAGCACTCGAAGACGAGCAAATGTCAAGAAGGGAGCTCAGGGAGATGAGGCTTGGAAGAGGGAGAAAAATCTCCAAGAAGGCAGCTCGGGTTGCCTTCTATAGGCTGTGGGGAACAAATTAGGAATTTCGGATTTGTCCCCACTTTCGGGCGCCCGGTCCGGCCCGCCGGGAATTCGGGCGCGCACAGTGGGCCCGACGCCGCCAAACCGATTCGGGCGCGTCCGACCGTGCGGCCACGCCCAACTCGCTCGCGCCCGATCTGTCCGCGCCCGCGACCCCGCGACGGCCGACGACCGCCACGGCGGCGGCGGCCACAACGCGTCCACCCCGAACCGGCGGCCAGCCGTGAGGCCCGAACCGCTTACCTCGCTTTTGCCGGGGAGGAGGCGTCCGCGCCCGAATCAATCTCGCCGAGGATGGGCGATTCCCCTTTCTCGGTTTTTGGTTCCCTCCGTCGGTTTCTTGAGTTGGGTTTCCCCCCGCACCCAAATAAATTTAACGCCCAAATGAAAAAAACAGGCTAAACCTAAATCCCCAAAACACAACTTAAATCAATCGGGGTGCAACGAGGGGTCCAAATTACCCCGAAAAACCCGATCGCCTGCACGACTTTCGATGGCGCCCAAACTGATGGTAAACTTCAAAAATTATTTCTGGGAGATCCGGGGTCGGAATTCAAATCCGATCGCGCCGCCGTTCACCGTTTGCGAGCTCTACCACCTAAAATACCCGCAGACCCGACGATCAGCCCAAAAATTCTCGAATTTCAACTCCCCTCCTAACAACTGAAGAAAAACAAATAGGACCCAAACAGAAAATGAAAGGTCGGGATGCCCAAATAAATCAAATAAACTGACATAAAAGATGAAAAGTCGGATCACAGCAGGATCCCATCCGAACACCGCGAAAAATGCCGGCCACTTAGCACGGTTCCAATGCACCACTCAAGCAAATGCTTTGACCCCATTCCGGGAGTTCCTAGATCGAATCCGAATCCGTTCGCTGCCGCCCTCCGTTCTTCGAGCCCAGACGCAGAAAAAAAATACTAGCGGCCGGTCAGTCCAATGCAGAAAGCGGAAAGGTTTTCCTACCAGTCCCGTCAAAATAAAAAAGGGGTATACAAGGGCAAGGGACGCCAGGACTCTACAGGTCCACGGCTCCCCCATGCACCGAAAATCCAGTAAAACTTCCGGGAGTCCCTTTTTGGGCATCCGGACTCAGAATTTAACAAGCAAATAGCCATTTTCAAGCGTTTTTCCGCGTTGAATCCAAATCCAACCCCCGTTTGGCCTAAAACCTTTTCTAAAATTCGGCAAAAGCAGCCGAAGGCCAACCCAGCTAACAATAACTCACAGGGTCCATCTGTGGCATCCCTTTGATACACTATGGGCCAAACACACCATCAACAGGTGTTTGCACAGTGGATTCACGAGAAAAAGCTGCATGGGGTTCCGGGGTCCTACCATTTTTCTGTCCAAATTCATCCCCAAATTGGCGAGCCGAAGTGTGATCATCGACGCTTTCCGATGCTGGGCGTCGTTTGCCGTTCCAGGGTTTGTGGCGAGACTTGTGTTGTCACGCCCCGGGTGTAAACCAGAACCCAGGCTCGTCAATAGATCTGCCGTGCACACGAAATTTTTCATGTACACGAAGCGCCGGTAACCTGCTCAGATATAAGATATATAATAAAAGAGCATAGTACAGAGCTGAACTAAAAAGAACTACATAATATCTCGGACTGAAAATAAAATAAAATTGTAATAAATACAATAAACTCCCAGCTCACCAAAATAATACATCTAGCTGCCCAAAGCCAGACCTCAAAGTAAAAGTAAACTACTACAGTCTGAGTGAAGGGTACAACATCTGTCTAACAGCAACTCTCAGCCTCACAGGAGATCTATCTAATCAGCGATCCCCTTACCTCGATCAGCCGCCGATGGCCCAGCAGCTCCCGCAGAAGACTCTGCAAAACAAATAGGGAAAAAGAGGGAAAACAACAATGGGGGTGAGAACTACTAGTAAAACCAGTAGTCTCCCCTAGTGGGTAAAGCTTCAAACTCCGACGCACCCACTAAGTCTACCAGAGGCGAAAGGGAAAGAAAAGCGGTAAGCTATAATGACTACTGATAAAAGAATACTACCACTAGTATGCCTCTAAATACAGTACCGACTAAAATGACTGTATGCATGGATCAGTAAACAGTATCTGCCCAAATAAACCCAATCTAGCCACTAGTAAAAATCGGTACTGCCTGCTCTACTGTCTCAAGTATCTGCTAACAGATCGGCACTCACTGACCGAAACTCGGGGTCCGATACTCACTGGCCACTGTATCAATCGCTAGCAGATCGGCACTCACTGACCGAAACTCAAGGTCCGGTACTCACTGGCCGCGGTGTCAATCGCCTACTCCGGAGTGGCACTCGAGGTGAGCGACCTACACGAGTAAAGTAACCATGTCATAAGTATATCAATATAGCAGGACTGGATCACGACTTTGATCAAAGTAGGAAAATCCATCCACTAATAAAACTCCGATCCCCCAATCTGATGCAAAAGTAAACATCCGGTCAACCGCCTAATGTCCGCGGTCGCCGCAACCCTCTACAAGCCCATAATCTGATAAAATAAACAATATCCGGTCAACCGCCTACTTTCCGCGGTTGCCGCAATCCCCCATAAATCCATAATCAAGTACAACCTGTCCCAGACTCGAAGGTCCCGACTACACTATCCCAAACCCCTGCTCGAACCCGAGCAATATGAATCAAAAGTCTAAATGAAAAAAAGAAAAGAAACAATCATGGTTTTTCCTAAGTCAAGTCCCAATATGATAGTATAGCAATAAATAGTGGCCTATCTAGATGTCCATACAAGCATACAAATGTCCTCGTGGAAGATAAAAAAGTGTATCAAATAGTAGTTCCACATGTGTATCAAATAGTAGCTCCGTATAGGTATAACCAACATGCCACAATCACTAACCAACTATACATGTCTATAATTCATGATCCATAATAATTCATCAAAGTGGTACCCGCACATATATATGTCATCTTGTCCCAACAAAATAATCTATTTTCATAAAAGTCTATGTGCTAATATGGCATGTTAATTTATCACCACTATAATATCCCCACAATCATGTTTTCACAATAGTATATTTTCAATAATATTCCTACATCAATAGGCCAAGAATTAATCAGTTATTTTAGTCATGCATGATGTCAAATAGGGTAGCGAACTCTCAATCCAAAAATTAGGGGGGTTTCTTTAATAGCCCTGGTGAGTAAATCGTAGAGTGAGGTAAGCAACAATCACCTACCTGGCATGCAAATCCAAGTCCACAAAAACTCTCCAACTGTAAAGGATCATCGCTGTCCAACAACTGTCCCCACAACACCTAAAATCCGCGAGTCACTGCAAAATAATCGAACTCGGCATAAATGGCCTCTCCCGAAAACAGCATTCGCTGTTTTGCAAACAAGCACAGAGAAAGGGGATTTTTCACCTATACGCAGTCCTCAGAAAAATCCAGAAAAATTACGACTGCGATCTTTGTGACGAGTAGATCCAAAACGAGTATTTATATGCCCTGTTCCGATGCTCGTAAGCCAAGATAGAAAATAAACAATCCCGTGCTATCCTGAAAATGGTCACAGAAAATGGGGTTAAATGATGCCTCGGGAACCATGCCAAAAACCCAAAACGGAGCAAAGTGATCAACACGAAAATCGAAGGCCTACCTCTTAGGAACATGCTGCCACAAAAATCGTCCAAAAATTTCTCCTAGTTGGCGTAGGGGACTTCTCCAACTGAGCTGCGACGAAAACGGGCCGCGAAAGGGAAACGTCGAAGCGCGCCGCGTCGTTGAGATCTCGATGCCGAAAACTCCTAAAATCTTGGAACTTCCTGGAGAGATGGAGGACAGAGAGGGGAACAAGTTTTCTTCATGCCACAAGCTCTTTCTCTCTCTAAAACTCGGAAAAACCAAAAGAAGATAGGGATGGTGGGCTATTTATAGCCCACCAAGATTCGGGTGCAAGGCCCACATTCGGGCGCCCGAAAGCCCAAAGGCTCGCCTCCCGTTAGCGCCCGAATCGTCCTGGGCTCGACGCGTGTCCCGAACACGGGACAGCGTCGCCCAACCACTCGAGCGCTGTTGCGTGTCCCGCGCAGGCCGGCGGGTCCACGGCGCCTGCTAATGGCGGGGCGCCATATGGCGCACGCGGGCGGCGCCCCGCCCGCTACCCCAGCCGTCGCTCGACACGCCTGCGCCCCCCTGCCACGCGTGCGTACGGCCGCAGCGCTGCGCCCTCCCGTGCGCTGCGCAAGCGTGAGCCGGCGAATCCGGGGCCACTACGTGGCGCATCCCGGTCCATGCACCAGGTTCCTTGACCCCGTGGACCGCGCCGCGTGAGCCCGCCAATAGGGAACTGCCACGTAACACCCGCCTGGTCCACTGCGCCAGCGCCAAAATCCCATGGACCGCACAACGTGTGCCGGCCAATGACAGGCCGCCACGTGTCTCCCCGCCGGTTCACTACACCAACGCCAAGCTTCCATGGACTGCGAACCGTGAGCCAGCCAATAATAGGCCGCCACGTGTCACCTCCGCCGGTCCACGACTCCCTAGTGCACCAAAATACACTGAAAACTTCTCGGTGTCCGTTTTTAGGCATTCGGACTCTGAAAAATATAAGTAAATAGCCATTTTCAAGCGTTTTTCCGCACTAAATCCAAATCTGGCCTCTGTTTAGTCTGGAACCACTACTAATATTCGGCGAGAGCAGTTGTAAAATAGGCTTGAGCCAGAATCCTCATTGAGTCCGTCCAACGCGTCCATCTGACATGTTGCATGCTCGACACACCAATAATAGGTGTTTCACTACCACGGATCACGAAAAAAGCTGCACGTGGATCTGGGCCACTACATGTGTCCAAATCTCACACTCCTTTCTTTCAGAGTTTTTCTTTCTCTGGCTCGAACAATCGAAAGTTGGCTCTGACATCGCATTCTTCGTGGCTTGATTGAGACGGATTAATGTTCGTCCTCAGGCGAGATCAATCCTAGATGAAGCGATAATCTTCTCGTCGGCTACTTCTCCTATCAGCTGATACCTTTAGCCGATGGCGTATGTCGCGTGCTGCAATCTTACGTGACTTAGACCTGTCTTAATCGAGATGCGGGTCCCTCTTTTCTAACTCATTCTCCCATATGCTGATGTCTTTAGCCGATGGTAGCCGCCACGCGTCGCTTCCTCGTGTGGCAAAAATTCTGGACTCAACGTTACAATTTAATCCTTTTCAATTTGTTTGATTTGAGTCTGTTAATGACACTTTGACTCTAAAATTTAAACTAATTATTTATTTTAATGAACTTATGGTTATGATAATTGTCTCAAATATACTAACTAAATATATACAAATAAACTATATATTTAAATTTTAAAATCAAAATATTATTGACCGACTCAAATTAAATAAATTGAAAGATTATATAGTAAAATTAAAATTTTGAAGGGTTTAATAGCCAAATCAAAATAACCCACATTTCAAGCAAGTTATAAACATTTTTACTTATTATTTTCTATCTGATAGCATAGAGGTGTCTTTATTTCTTATAAATAGAGTGATTTGATTATCCTTCGCTAGTTCAGTTGGATCTACAGTTAATTTGGATATTTGTGATTCCAATTACAACAGTTGGATCTTTTTATATTGTTTCAGCTTGCAACAGTTAGTCTCAAGACTATCCATCCAAATACAATGGATGAATTTGCATATAGTTAAAATTGTAGTGCAGTAGTAATCTCATACGATCGAAGATCTTCCAAAATTGCATTCTCAATCCCTGGATTTAAAGTCAAGTTTTATTTTGGTACAAAAACTTCTTAAATCAACATTCAATATTTATTGTTAGTTGGCTCGATTGATCGAGTTTAGACTCAATTGGCTGAGTTTTCCTACACTAGTAGAGCCAATCCACATTCTACATTACTCGTCTTTGCATACAAAAATAAAAACTGAGACATAGCCCTTTGTCTTGCCTACTAGGTTTCATTAGAGTAGGCTCTATTTCTAGAGGCTCTATTATTAGAGAACCTGTCACACCCAGGAGCTATTTTATAAGATAATTTTTAGAAGAAAATTTATTTTTGAAGACACAAGTTTAGCGAAAGCACTATTTTTTTTTGAAAACAATCTTACTCACTGCACATCATCAAATCTGTCACACATATTAATTTTCTCTAGTTAAACGAATAGAGTCTTTTCTATACATGCACGATGTAGAGTTTTGATATAATTGAGAATCGATCACACAACAAATAAATAATGTAGGAACAAGTCCAAACATCTAAACAGCCTAGCAGGGATGGTGGTGATTAAAAATATTGTAAAAGAAACCAACACTTTTAAAACGATGCCCACCCGCTATATTTATTTGAAAGCATAAAACTGCCGTGCCCCATGAGCAATTTTAAAGCCAAAAAAGTCAAATTTCGAAATCATTTAAAAAAAAAAAAAAAAAAAAAAAATCCGCTCCGGCACGTGCACAAATCTGCCACATATATAAGATCTCTCTGTATAAACGGATAGTCTCTCTCTTGTATAAGCACAACGTCAACATTTACATACACATATATTAACAACATTCACCATTTGATTTACAAATAATAGAGTGAAATTTAGAGATACGATTATTTTCTCCACGAAAAACAACGCACACCCGACGCATTTAAATTTTGAGGTATCGTTTGTTTCAGGAAGAAGGCCTGGAATAAGGCCTTGTTCCCCAAACGCGTTTGGTTATGGATGGGAACAACAATTCTTGTCTTTCTGAAATAAGCCGGTATAAGGTTGTAAATTTACCGCTTTCCTAGAGTAAATTTATCGCTTTCCCTAAGAGTAGATTAATTGTAATTGGCTACCTGTTACTTTGTAACCCCCCTTTCCACTCAATACAAACCATACAATCGGCAACTTAGCCGGTTGCTTTTGCCACATCTTTGCCTCTATATTACGGTTCGGCTATTCTAGGCCCAATCCTCTGCCTCCATACCCTGTTTCAGCTCACCTAGGCCGGACGGTCACAGGAGTTGATTGAGAAGAACCTAGCCGAGCAGATCCCTCCTCTACCCGATCGCTTGATCCATTGTTACGCGGCACATCACATTCAAGAGGATCAAACCGCACGGGGTCGATCGTGGACCGCTATTTTCGGCCCCAATAACTTCTTTGGCACTCCTGGTGGGACTCTCAGGTAACACTTACCTAAATCCTACTATTACGATGTCAGAGGACAACAGTATCAGCCTCAGAAGTTGAGTCTTCCCTGATATGTAGGGAACAACCAATCTGGTAGCGCTGGACACGCAGATGAGCCACCACCGACGCTACCAAAGGTTCCTGAGACCAGCGGGAGGTCGGCACCACAGGAGCCGACCTTGCATCAGTTATTCGAGCAAATCGCCCAAATGCTGGACAACGCCGAGAGGACACAAGCATCCTTCGACAGAAACAACCAGGCACGGGAGGCTCGCCTAGATTCGATGATGGTCGTCGTAACGGCCTCAACCGAGAATGTGGCTCAGATAGGGCAGACGCTGGCCCGGAATGAGCCATACAGTGAAGGGTTCGCCTTCACAGCACCCCAGCAATTGCCGCTGCAATCGGTCATAATGGCGCCGACAATGCCGACAGTGCAACCCTAAGGAGTTGCACTATCGGCGGCTACTTATCAAGCGGCGTAGCCGCTGGGGGCAGTACGGCCGTAGATGACCCCATACCAGGCGAGGACATGGCCGATGGGGCAGAACATCAGCTATCAACAAGAGAACTATTAGGGGATCCCTCTGCCCCCCCTGCCGTTGTTCATCCAGCAATAGGCTGGGGCCAGGAATGGCGGACAGGTCCCTCTATAGGGGACCGATTCAGTACCAGGTAGGCCATGGTGGGCCGCCGCTTCCACAGGCGCAAACGGCAGCCCTGGCATTACAAGCCAAGTCCGCCGAGTTTCAACCGGAGCAGGCTGGCCATTACTGGCCGCCACCCCCTCCAGTACAGCCGGCGGCTCCGTTACCTCAGGCCGGGCTCGCTGAAAGGGCTGGGGGCAGAGCGATGGACAGGTCCCTCCTCAGGGACCTCCTCAATAACAGGTTGGCCATTACGGGCCGCCACCCCCTCTAGCATAGCCGACGACGCCGGTAATTCAAGCCAGATTAGCCGAAAGGGCTGGGGGCAGGAATGACTGGCAGGTCCTCTCGCAAGGACTGCCTCAGAATCAGGCTAGCCAATACGAGCCGCCATCTCCTCTGGAGCAACCGGCGACTCCGATCCCTCCAGTGGAGCTCGCCGATATCCATGCCTAGGTGGAGGAAGTTATCCACAATACCTTCGGCACAGAGGCCGGGCCGGTGATTCGGCCAGTGTTCAGGTCCCCGTATCCCACTCACATTGATATGGACCACCTATACCCGGCTAATCAGAAGATGCCGAAGTTTGACAAGTTCTCAAGCGAGGAGAATGAGAACATGGTCGAGCACATTGCTCAATTCATGGCCCAATGCCGAGAGGCGGCCGCCAGCCCATTTCTAAAGATGAAGCTATTTAGCACATCGTTAACCAAGATGACATTCTCATGGTATACCAGTTTGCCTCACAACTCGGTCCAGGACTAGGACGAGCTCAAGGCAAAATTCCACGAGAAATTCTATCGGGCCGTGCCCGAACTTTCAATTGTCAATCTAGAATCATATCGGCAAAACACCGATGAAACGGTCGAGGATTACCTTAATCGTTTCAAAACGACGAGGAATCGGTGCTTTGTCAGGATGCCTGAGTCCGAATTTGTGAAAATCGCATTCAATGGGCTCTATTATAAAACGCGCGATCATTTCGAGGATCAGCAGTTTGCCGACCTCTTTGATCTAGGTGTCCGGGTCACTTAATATGAGCAATTCAACAAGAATAATAATAATAATCGGCCATAATAGGGCCGAAGTAAAGATTGCAAGAAGGCGAGAGAAAACTAAATCGCCTTAGTCGAGAAAAATTCGGCACATGAAGAGCCGAAAAGCAAGAACGAGAGTTCGGCCGATGAGGCTGAAATATATGCGGCTGAGTTACTAAGAGATTGCCAGCCGTACGAATTTCAGTTGCTAAAGCTGGCAAGGATTCGGGAGTATAAAGTTTGAATATCAGCTAATGCCTATACATTCGATGCCGACAAGGAGATCAGATTTTCGATCGGTTGCTCTAAGGTGGGAGGATTCGGCTTCAGACGGGTCAGACAATTACCTCATACGAGGAGCTCCGGAAACGAAAATACTACAAGTGGCACCATTCAGGGAGCCACTGGACAGGCGATTGTACCGCTTGAAAAAAGTGGATACAAAAGGAGATCGACGAGGGTCAGTGTCACACCCCGGGTGTAAACCAGAACCCGGGCCCGTCTACAGATCCGCCGTGCACACGGTATTTCCCGCATACACGAAGCGCCAATAACCTGTTCAGATATAAAAGATAACAAAAAAGAGCATAAAACAGAGCTGAACTAAAAACTAATATATCTCAGACTGAAGCTGGAGATAAAATACAGTACATCTGTAAAAATAATACATCTGTCTCTCCCAGCTCACCAAAAGAGATACAAACAGCTGGCTAAAGTCAGACCCAAAAGTAAAGTACAATCGTCTGAGAAAATAATGGTACACCAACAGTCCAGCTATCTCGCTCATCCTGCCTCGAGATCTATCTACTCAGTCGTCCTCTCTCCTCAACCCGCCGCTGAAAACCCATCAGCACCCGTAGAAGACACTGCAAAACAAAGGAGAAGAAAAAGATAAAAGAAGAATGGGGGTGAGAACTACTAATAAACCAGTAGCCTCCCCAGTGGGTAAAGCCTCAAACTCCGACGCACCCACTAGGTCTACTAGAGGCAAAAAGGGGAAGAAGAGTGGTAAACAACAAAACTGCTAAAAAAGGAAACTACCACTACTATGCCTCTAAAAGCATCAGTAACCAAACTGTCCCGCTAACCCAATCTAACTGCCAGTAAAAACTGGTACTGCCTGCTGTCGCCCTCACCATCGAGCAAGTAATGCCGCGCCGATGTGATGGCAAAAACTCAATAACTGTCTGACCCCCCACGCTTCAGATAGGAACTCCCCCACGCTCCAGAGGGGAATTCGAGGGGAGCTATCCACACGAGGAAAGCATCACCGGGCATATAAAGCCGCGCCGGTGTGATAACCAAACTCAATCACTGTCTGACCCCCACGCTCCAGAGGGGAACTCCCCCACGCTCCAGAGGGGAACTCGAGGGGAGCTATCCACACGAGGAAAGCATCACCGGGCATATAAAGCCGCGCCGGTGTGATAACCAAACTCAATCACTGTCTGACCCCCACGCTCCAGAGGGGAACTCGAGGGGAGCGACCCACACGAGGAAAGCATCACCGGGCATATAAAGCCGCGCCGGTGTGATAACAAAACTCAATCACTGTCACAAGTATCATAAAAGCGGGACTAGATCACAACTATACTCAAGCGGAACAAAACCCTCCACTAAAGAATCCCCGATCCCCAATTTGATGCATAAGTAACCATCCGGTCAACCACCCAATATCCGCGGTCGCCGCGATACCCACTGTCAACAATCAAGGCCAACAACCTACACCCGGTCAACCTCCCAATGTCCGCGGTCACTGAAATAACCCACAATCACAATTATGTCTCACATCCGACATCCGGTTAACCGCCTACTATCCGCGGTAGTCGTAATAACCCCCAACCCAAAATCGGATAAAATAATCTGTATCCGGTCAACTGCCTACTATCCGTGGTAGCCGCAATACCCCATAACCCATAATCAAATACCACATGTCCCCGACCCCAAGGTCCTGGCTACACTATCCCGTACCCCTGCTCAAACCCGAGCAACAAAAACCATTTGACTAAAGAATAAGGAGAAAGAATCAAGTATGGTTTCTCCTAAGTCAAGTTCCAATATGATAGCGTAGCAACAAATAGTGGCCTATCTAGATGACCATACAAGCATGCATATGTCCTCATGAAAGATAAAAGAAAGTGTGACAAATAGTGGTTCCATATGTGTATCAATTAATAGTTCCGCATAGATATAACCATCATGCTAAAATCATTATCCAACCACACATGTCTATAATCCACTAATTACCCTCACATAAATCATCCATCTATGCATGTCCAAAAGATCCTCAAGTGGTACTCTCCCACAAGACATTTCATATTATCCCAACATGAAAGTAAATTCCACATGCAAGGTTAAGTGCTAATATTATATCCTTATAAACGTGTATAAGTCCTAACCACTATCAGATTTTCACAATAGTATATTCCATATGATAGGCTCACAATTATTTTAATTTAAGCATGCATGTCCATTAGGTGATCATTTAATATGTCCAATATGGAGGTTCTCTCTAATACACATAGTGAGCAAGTCGGAAATTAAAATATGCAACATCCACCCACCTCGATCGCGAAGCACGGATCCAAATGCGCCCACACTCCACGGAAACCTCGGTACACCGCAAAACTGCAACAATAACCCACACGAGGCACAATTAATTCTCAATTCCTCAATTTACTGCTGTCCACAAAATCAGCCAGAAAAAGGCTAAATTTCACCTATGAGAAGACCTCAGAAAATTCCAGAAAAATAACCATTGCGATCCTCGCGGCGAGCCGATCGAAACGAGTACTTGCACGTCCAAATCCGACACCTGTAGGTCAAGAAATAATTAGAACATCGCCGTATGTCGAAATCTTCACAAACACAAGCCTGCAGAAACTCAGTCCCAGAGAAGCTTAATTATCACCTTCAAAGAGTCCTCCAAAAATTTCGATAAAAATATGGATGCGTTCCTCACGAAGCGTAGATGTCGATTGAGTCCTCATACGTCTCATTCCGATGCCCGTAGACCGAGAAATCACAACAATACTCCTCCGCTGTCCAAATCCTCACAGCCGTATAAGGGGTCAAAAGACACCTCGGGAACCGTGCCAAAAACCCAAAATGAGGCAAAGTAAACGACACGAAAATCGAAGCCTTACCTCTTAGGAACACACTGTCGCAGAAATCGCCAAAAAATTCCTCCTGGTTTGCGCACATGAAATTTTCGACTGAACTGCGATGAAAACGGGCCGAAAATGGGAAACGTCGAGGCGCACTGTAAAGCCAAGATCGCCGCTGCCGAGCCTCCAAAAAACCAGGGGATCCACCACAAGATCAAAAACATAAAGGGGAACAACCTTCCTATAGGGCTCTCTCGGAGAAGGGTCCCAAAAAGCCCAAAAAAACCCAAAAGAAAAAGGAGAGGGGGGTATTTATAGGCTCAGCCTAGCCCAAAGCCCAAACAGTGCGCGCCTGAAACAACCTCGGCGCGCCACATCACCGCGCCTCGCACCCCGCGCGCTCGGTGCATTCGCACCGGCTAATCGCGGTCCACGTCGGGAACCGTGGGCCGCGGTTCACGCCGGATCCGCCGGGTCACTGCGCCCGCCAATGAGCGGGCGACACGTGGCCCGGTCGGTCCATCGTGCGCCGCGCCTGGCGCCCCTGTCGCGCGTGCGTTGACCGGCCAATCCCTGAGTGCCACGTGTCAGCGCCTACACTCGCTGCGCCCGGTGCACGAACCTGATGCACCTGGCGAATCCGAAGCTGCCACGTGGCCCCAGCACGCCTAATGGGGAGCCGCCACGTGGCACACCAATCCGAACACCGCGCCTGCCCGCGCGCTCTGCACGCGCGCCTGCCCGTGCATGCTCCCGTGGGCCGAGCCCACTGCGCCGCCTCTCCTGGTCCGCCACGTGGCGTACGGCACCACTAGAAAGCCGCCACGTGGCACACTCCACGGTCCACCGGTCCACCGTGCACTCGAAAACACTGAAAACTTCCGGGTGTCCGTTTTCGGGCGTCCGGACTCAGAAAAATACAAGTAAATAGCCGTTTTCTATCGTTTTTCCGCACTGAATCCAAATACGACCTCCGTTTTGTTACGGAATTTGAGTTGGCGTATTTCGTGAATGTAATATGTCTTGAAGATTGAAGATGAAGAAACTTCGGATCGTATACCTCAATCTCAAGAAAGAAGAATTCAAAAGGATCAGGTACGTTTAACTAAAGAATTTTGATGATCCGAATACTTCTTATAGTGTAGAAACACCTGGAAGAGGTTTTAATTGCTTATTCATCAAAAACTGGACATGGGACAAGTTCAGGATCCGGATCGTGGCTTTCAATCCGGATCCCGAAAGGTGTTTGTTCATACACTGGTTCAATCCGGATCGCAGCACTCTCTGATCCGGATCCCGAACACTAGTTTTACCTGTGTGCTTCTTCGATCCGGATCAGGAATTGCAATCCGGATCCCGAACATGATGTTCTGGTAAAACTGTATGAACGATCCGGATCGGGGACTACGATCCGGATCCCGAACAGGCAATTTTCTGGAAATCGTGGTTTGTGCTTCTGCAATCCGGATCGCCAAATCCAATCCGGATCGCCGTCGGTAAAACTTTCCAGAAAAGGCTGTTTTTGATCCGAATATTCTTCCTAGGGTTTCTAACCTATAAATAGCCCTTATTTCATTTCTAGGGCATCCGCAATAGATCGGCTGATTAAGAAAAGATAGCCGAAAAGAAAAATCCACATATATAGAGAAGAAAGGAAATCATTAGATCTATTCTATGGTTCTTCATCTATATTGATTGATTTGATTCTAGGTTTTCCATACTCACATTTTGAGTAGAATCAAATCAATGAATACTTAGATGGTATTTCCGATCTATCTTTAATCTAAGTATTCGGCGGATCATCACCACCCAAACAAACAACGATTTACCCCAAAATCGGCGCGTGGACTCGCGTGGCCTTGTGGATTCAAGGTGCAACCGCTCTCGTGGATTCGGAGCGAGGTACGTTCGTGGATTCGAAGCGTGCCATTGGGTGAAGACCGTGGATTCGGTTGGACGTCGTGGACTCGACGTTGGACGCTGTGGATTCAGCGTTGGGCGCGGATCGTGGATTCGAGAAGCGTCGTGGAGCGAGCGGAGAAGATCTACTAGGAGCGTATGGTAAAAGGTTGAGTCGTCTGTGAGTACGTTATATCACCTTGTACGTGTGTTAATTCTAGTGGATTTCGCCGTGTTATCGGTCCCGTGGTTTTTTACTCCGGTTTGGAGTTTTTCCACGTAAAAATCTTGCGTGTTCTTTTATTTTTCCGCATTGGGTTTTATCGCGCAATGATTTTTTGAGTGTTTATTGTTTACACCTATTCACCCCCCTCTAGGTGTTTTTTCCCCTATTTAGATCCTTATTAACCTAAACCCAACAAGTGGTATCAGAGCGGGAATAGGGTTGTAAACAATGGTTGAAGGTGGAAACATCAATCGACCCCCTTTCTTTGATGGAACAAATTATGCGTACTGGAAAGTACGGATGAAAGCTTTTTAATTTCCATCGACGAAAGGGTGTGGCAATCAATTGAATTAGGATGGTCTAATCCAACTGAAATTTTAGATGATGTTCGCACCTTAAAACCTAGGTCGAAATGGACCAAGGAAGAGATAGACTTATCTTCTTACAATGGCAAAGGGATTAATGCTCTATTTAATGCTTTGTCACAAACTGAGTTCTCTCGCGTCTCGGCATGTGAGACTGCGAAAGAAATCTGGGATGTTCTTCAAGTTACGCATGAGGGAACTAACTTAGTGAAGATTCAGAAACTGCAAATGCTCACGAGCAAGTTTGACTCTATCTCTATGGCAGAGAATGAATCCTTCACTGACTATTACACACGATTGCAAGACATCGTGAACTCATGTGCTAACTTGGGAGAGAAGATTCCAGAATTTAAAGTTGTAAGAAAAATTCTAAGAACTCTTCCTGAACGATTTCGCCCGAAGGTCGCAGCCATTGAAACAATTAAACACCCGGACGAAATGCGTGTAGAAGAATTAGTAGGTGCTTTACAAACTTATGAAATGACTTTTCCTACTAACTATTCTTCTGGAAAGGCATCCTCTTCTAAGTCTTCAGGTTACGCATTGAAATCAACTAAAGAAGAAGACGCGGATTCATCCTCCTCGGACGACGACGAGAACATTTCTATGGAGGACTTTGAGAAGCAGCTCGCTCTCTTGACAAGGAAGTTTCGCCGCAACTTTCGAAGGGGAAATTCAAGCAAAACTCAATCCTTCGGAAAGTCGAAGAAAGGCAAGGGTCCTTCAAGCACAAGTCAAGAAAGCAAGAGAACTTCTCAAAGGATAAGAAAAGTTCTGAGGGACAAGTTCAGTGTTTCAAATGTCGAGGCTACGGCCACATAGCAACGGAATGTCCCAACAAGAATCCGGCTAAGAAGAAAGCGATGCAAGTAGTTACTTGGGATGACAACTCCACGTCAAATGAGTCATCGTCAAGTGATGAAGAAGACAACGCGACAGCTTTCCACGCGTCCACCACATCTTCTCCCTTCATGTGCTTAATGGCAAGTACATCCGACTCACTGTCCAACTCCACTGTTGAAAAGATTGCAACGGACGATGAATCAGATGATTCGGAAGGTGAAGATTTTGTTTTAGCCTACCATAAGCTTTTGAGGGATTCAAAGAAACTGGCTAAACAAAACAAGGGGTTGAAAGAGAGATTACAGGATCTTGAAGATGAAGTAAAAAGAGTAACCTCTATCTCAACCGATCTTGAAGTGGAAAGGGACAATCTGATTAAGACAAATGTTTCCCTTCAAGAGTCCAATGAGCAATTCGAGAAGAATTATATGGATATGGTGAACAAAGCGAATTACTTCTTGAAGCTCTACGGCGAGGCTCGACAGGAAAAATTGGAAATGACAGAGACCATACGCCAACTAAAGGATGACTTACAGAGATTTTCTTCTGGAAGGAGTAAGTTGGACAGACTTCTTGGTCTCGGTCAAAGAAATAAGTTCGGCCTCGGATACACTCAAACTGGAGACATTCCAAGTTCGAGTGGTACAGTATTTGTGCCTCAGTCGGTATCTCCTCCTCCGACACCGGTGTTCACGACAAGCAACGACAACGAACCTACTACATCTTCCTCGGAATCGACAAGAACCAAGGTATGTTTTCGTTGTGGCATTTCAGGGCACATAAGAAGAAATTGCAAGACGGAAGCCAAACGCACACCTCAAGCACATCTTGCAATGACTACCAAAAGGGCTATTCCTCGGAAAACAACTGCAATTCATTCAAAGGAAAAGAGCCTTGGTAGTACACCGCTCAAGACGACATCATCAAGGAGCAGCAATTCTTCAAGCAAGACGCTCTCACCTAGGAAATCAACTTCACGACCATTACCGACGCACTTCAAAAAGGTTTGGGTGCGCAAAGGTGAAATCTTTCCCTGTCTTGCTACCAATGTTTCTTTGCATGCATATGATAGTTCGTCTTGGTACCTGGATAGCGGGTGTTCCCGTCATATGACCGGCGATAAAAACTGTTTTCAAACATTTGAGAAAAACTCCGGAGGACTTGTTGTTTTCGGAGATGGTCGGTCTTCCAAAATTGTTGGAAAGGGAACGGTAGCTATTCCAGATGGCCCGGTTCTAGATAATGTATTATTTGTTCATGGCCTTAAGACTAACCTCATAAGCATAAGTCAACTGTGTGATAGTGGTTATTCAGTTAATTTTTCATCTGATAAATGCACTGTAACTGACATGAACCATGCTTTCTTTTTAAAGGGGGTTAGATCAGAAAACAACTGTTATGTAGTTCCTTCTAAGATTTCTGAAAAATGTAACCTAGCATCTTTGAAAAATGAAACACTTTGGCATGAAAGGCTAGGTCACATAAACTTTAAGGAACTTGCTAGAATTTCAAATAAAGATGTGGTCAAGGGGGTTCCAAAACTTTCTTTTGAACAAAACCTTGTGTGTGGCGGTTGCCAAAAGGGAAAACAGTCTAGGACTGCACACAAGAATTTGAACCACATAGGTACAAAACGGCCTTTGGAACTTTTGCATATGGACTTAATGGGGCCAACTCGTCAACCATCTCTGGGAGGTAAATGGTATATTTTCTTGTTGGTTGATGACTTTTCTAGATATACTTGGGTAGCCTTCTTAAAAGAAAAAGCTGATACTTTTGATTCTTTTCTCGAAATCTGCAATCGTATTATGATAGAAAAGAATGATAGGATTACTCGAGTTAGGAGTGATAGAGGTGGGGAATTCATAAATTCCAAATTCATTGATTTTTGCATTTCTAATGGCATTAAACATGAATTCTCCGCACCTTACACACCTCAACAAAATGGTGTAGTCGAGCGCAAAAACAGGGTCGTACAGGAAATGGCACGTGTTATGCTTCACAGCCGGAACTTACCTTTTTATTTTTGGGCTGAAGCGGTGAACACTGCTGTTTATGTTATCAATCGCGTGTATTTGCGCCCGGGGACCTTGAATACACCATATGAACTTTGGTTTTGTAGAAAACCTAACATCAAATATTTTCGCATCTTTGGGAGTCGGTGTTTTATTTTACGTGATCGTGAGAATCTTGGAAAATTTGACTCTCGAAGTGACGAAGGGATTTTCTTAGGTTATTCTACAAACAGCAGAGCATATCGAGTTTTTAACTTAGAATCTAAGACGATCGTAGAATCGATAAATGTTAAGGTAGATGAAGCTTTTCATTTTGAATCTGAAAAATCTACCCTCGATATCTCTCTTGATGATGATACACCTGCTAATGCATCTTCTTCTAACAATTCTTTCGATAATAATGTTGATGCATCTAACGGTTCTTCAAGCTTATCTGATGTGCAGGAATCATCTCGTGTACCTCCGCCTACTCCTCTACCTCAAACGTTACGCATCTCCAAGGATCACCCTGAATCGAACATAATTGGAGATCCACAAGAAGGAGTTAGAACACGGAGACAATTGGTTTGCGGATTTGCATGCTATGTATCTCAAATCGAACCAAAGAATGTTGATGAAGCTCTCCAAGATGATTATTGGATTAAAGCAATGCAGGAAGAGCTCCATCAATTCGAGCGAAACAAAGTCTGGGAACTGACGAAGCCTCCGAAGCAACACAATGTGATAGGTACCAAATGGATCTTCAAGAACAAGAAAAACGAAGAAGGTACTATCATCAGGAACAAAGCAAGGTTAGTTGCTCAAGGCTATTCTCAAGTAGAAGGTATAGACTTTGATGAAACCTTCGCCCCTGTAGCTAGACTCGAGTCCATTCGTATATTGTTTGCGATCGCTTGTCATTTTAAAATCAGATTATTTCAAATGGACGTTAAGAGCGCCTTTTTAAATGGATTTTTAAATGAGGAAGTTTATGTAGCTCAACCGAAAGGTTTTGTGGATCATAAACTACCTAACCATGTTTTTCGTCTGAAAAAGGCTCTTTACGGTCTGAAACAAGCACCGCGAGCATGGTACGAAAGGTTGACAAAGCACCTTTTGGAAAAGGGCTACACTCGAGGGGGAGCTGACAGGACTCTCTTTGTGAAGCATTATCAAAACAATTTCATAGTTGCTCAAATCTATGTCGATGACATTGTTTTTGGAGCAACGAGAGATAATGATGCTTCTAAATTCGCGGAGACCATGGAAAGCGAATTTGAGATGTCCATGATGGGCGAATTGAATTATTTTCTTGGATTACAAGTTAAACAAAACGATGAAGGAATTCACTTGTGTCAATCCAAGTATGCACTGGAGTTGGTCAAAAAGTTTGATCTTGAAAATTCTAAAGATTTTCCGACTCCAATGGGAACTAGCCATAAGGGACTTGGAAGTGAATCACAAAGTGAGAATGTAGACGAGAAACTGTACCGCAGTATGATTGGAAGTCTACTATATCTCACGGCTAGTCGCCCGGATATATCCTTCAGTGTTGGGATTTGTGCGAGATATCAATCAGCACCGAAGGAGGTTCACCTGAAAGCGGTGAAACGGATCATCCGGTATATCAAAGGTACAATCAATTTCGGAATTTGGTATCCTATGGGAACGACTTTGGATATTGTTGGATACTCAGATGCCGATTGGGCTGGATCGGTGGATGACCGGAAAAGCACGAGTGGTGCATGCTTCTATCTTGGCCACTGCCTTGTTGCATGGCACAGTAAAAAGCAGAACTGCATAGCACTCTCGACTGCCGAAGCGGAGTACATTTCTGCAGGAAGTTGTTCAACCCAATTGATTTGGATGAAGAGCGTGTTGAGCGATTTCCGAATTTCAACATCTTCGGTAACCATTTTATGTGACAACACTAGTGCTATTAACATTTCTAAAAACCCTGTGTTGCACTCTAGAACAAAACATATTGAACTTAGATATCATTTTCTTAGAGAGCTAGTTGAATCAAACATTCTTCAACTGTCATATATTTCAACTGAGGATCAATTAGCCGACATCTTAACAAAACCTTTGGATCAAAAACGTTTTATTCACTTGCGTAAAGCAATTGGCATGCTTTCCTTGAAATAAACTCTTTTGAAACCTTTGCTTAGATTAGGTTTTGTTTTTGTTTTTTTTTGTTTTGTTCTTTATCTATGTTCTGTACATAGCACACTAATTGAGCATAAATCATAATTGACTTTAATTGCATCCTTTTATGCATTTAGAAATTTATTATGCTTTTGATGTCATAATATTTCAATGTTGCAATGATCATTTACGTTAATTAAACCATCTTTTAAGTGATCAAAGTCAATTTCTCTCTCAATGATCTCTTGGTATAGTCATTATCATATTTGATTGCTTAGTCGAGTATGAATTCGAGATCAATGGTTTGGTTGAATACCTTATATATTAAATAATTGATAGCCAATTGAGGGGGAGTCAATGAAATGTGAAATGCTCAAAAGATGTGGAAAGAGTTACATCCCAATGAGGAGTGTGAAAACTACCACCACATGGAGAAAATAAAGAAAAAGATACTCCATGAATGAAAAGCAAATTTTTGTTTGAAAATTGTTGATGAAATTCATATTGAAATACTTGACTCAGTCGTATTTCATGGTTGGTATAAGGTGGGATTTTTAGTAAAAGATGCTCAAAGAGCCACTCCTTCAACAGATTGTCTAGATATATTATCTAACTTATCTGGGATTTCAAACATCTATTGATCTTGGTACTTCATTTTCTTTACTGAAATTGATGATTTGATAAAGACATTACACATAGGATCAGGATAGATGTAATTGAAGTTGTTCAACTTTAAGTGTTTTAACTTTCGTAAATTTTCGTTTCATTTTTGGATATTTTTGATAGATTTTGCATAATCTATTTCTTGTTGTATGAAACGATGCCATTTGTTTAAAGTTGACATGGTAAAGTGCTTACATACTTTTTCTGGATTTTATTGTGTTTTTCTAAATTTTTCTGAAGAAAAAGGTGTAGCCGATCCGGATCGGGACAAGTGATCCGGATCCCGAACGCAGGATTTTTCCTGCGGGTAGCCGATCCGGATCACATTCTCCGGATCACGGCTAGGGTTTTATATAGAAACATACAGATTCTTGATTTCTTTACCCTAATCTCTGGTTTTCAAGCCTCTAGAGTTTCTCTCTCTAGATTTCTTGCTTCTTGGTGCTTCAAAACTCAAAGTTCTTCGGATTCAAGTAAGTTTTCATGATCAAAACTCGGTTTTTCTCAGTTTTTATGGTTTTTCACCAAACGTGAGTTGAAAAATTGGAACTTTTTCGTTTGTGAATGGTTTTTGATCAAATTTCTTTTGAAATAAGAACTCTGGGTCAATTAGTTTTGCTTTTATGCTGGGATTTTACTTGATTAACGAGTTTTTAGGCTTCGATTTCTAAAAATTCGGTTTTAGGGCATAAAAGAGGAATTTTTGTAAATCATGGATTTGATGTATTTTTAAAATTCTTTTTGGAAAACTAATTTGATTCTTGGCTTCTCTACATGATTATGATTGTCTAGGTACAATGTTTTCAAATTTTTCAAAATTGACGATTTTTCATATGTTCTTGAGTTGGTTTTCACAGAACACTTTCTTAAACTCAAAGCACTAGAATCGATGGCATTCTCCTGGTTGATTCTGTTACTGGTCGCAATGATGCCCGGGAGCTCATCTGTTAAAAAAGAACCAGGCGTCTCAACTCAAGACAAACCATACGAAGCCAATGAAGACAGCTCAGATTACGATACAGAAGAATGGGACGAATTCTTCAAGGATGTTCAGCGAAAAATTGATGAAGAGGACAGGAAATTCACCAAAGGAAAGAGACTTATGAAATCTGCCTCCACGACCAGACAATATACAAGAAGAAGAAATGTTCAAAGAAGTACGAGTCAGCATAGTGGGCCTCTCACCAGAGCACGCTCACTTTCTGGAATTCTGCAAACTGAATCACCATGGACTGCAGGACCAGATGCACCATCTGCATCTAGACAGCGTCCATCTTACTCAAAGACACGGACAACTGAGACAGAGATTTTAGAATCGATTTGTCAGGAACAACACCGACTCTCTGCTACACAAGACAGAATATCGAAAGAGCTTCAGCAGATCTCTTCTGAACACAAGAAGATCAAGAAGAAGTACTCAAATTTTAAGAATTTGCTTAAAGGGATTTTGAGCAAGCTGAGCTGTACTAGTTCAGATTCTTCAGACTGAGCCGCATCTTATGTTCATCTTGTCTACTTTAGCTCTTAGTTTTTCAGGACGTTGTTTCTCTCTCTTCTTTTAGTTTAGCTTTCAGTTTGTGCATACTATTAGGACTTTATGTTTTCTTTACTCTCCTTACATATTGTAGCTCATGCTACGTTTTGGCTTTGTTTTGTGACAAAAAGGGGGAGAGAGTGAGAGAGTTAGAAAGAACTCTGAACAATGAATGATGTGAACAATGATTGTGAATATCGATGATATCAAGGTAAGTATGAACCTCAATCGATGATATCAAGGTAAGTATGAACTTCAACTCAACTTTGGTTTTTCTTTTGTGATTTGTGACATGCTTCTATACTAACTATTCGACTAACTATTTGGGCATGTAATATGACTAACAAGTTGATGTTGGACTAACATACTTTGACATTTGGTTTTCAACTGCTTAGAAGATATGTTGGTTTTTAACTATGCTTCTTTCACATATCTGAATTTTTCAAATGTCATGATGAGACTAAACTCTATCTCTGTATTTGGTTTTGTATGTTCCAATTCTTGAGGTATCTAACGAATTTGTTTGTCAAGAATGTTTTCTGTGTGCAGAGATTACAGATGTCTAAGTCTAGAGTCTGTTCTAGGAGTTTATCTCATGTTTTTAATTTCTGGAACTCTTTTGTAAATTTTTGTTGTATGGTGATAGCAACAAAAATATCTTTTTGAATTTTCTTTGTGGATTTGTGTTTTGTCACGAAACCGCCAAAGGGGGAGATTGTTACGGAATTTGAGTTGGCGTATTTCGTGAATGTATTAAGTCTTGAAGATTGAAGATGAAGAAACTTTGGATCGTATACCTCAATCTCAAGAAAGAAGAATTCAAAAGGATCAGGTACGTTTAACTAAAGAATTTTGATGATCCGAATACTTCTTATAGTGTAGAAACACCTGGAAGAGGTTTTAATTGCTTATTCATCAAAAACTGGACATGGGACATGTTCAGGATCCGGATCGTGGCTTTCAATCCGGATCCCGAAAGGTGTTTGTTCATACACTGGTTCAATCCGGATCGCAGCACTCTCTGATCCGGATCCCGAACACTAGTTTTACCTGTGTGCTTCTTCGATCCGGATCAGGAATTGCAATCCGGATCCCGAACATGATGTTCTGGTAAAACTGTATGAACGATCCGGATCGGGGACTACGATCCGGATCCCGAACAGGCAATTTTCTGGAAATCGTGGTTTGTGCTTCTGCAATCCGGATCGCCAAATCTGATCCGGATCGCCGTCGGTATTTCTTTCCAGAAAAGGCTGTTTTTGATCCGAATATTCTTCCTAGGGTTTCTAACCTATAAATAGCCCTTCCATTTCATTTCTAGGGCATCCGCAATAGATCGGCTGATTAAGAAAAGATAGCCGAAAAGAAAAATCCACATATATAGAGAAGAACGGAAATCATTAGATCTATTCTATGGTTCTTCATCTATATTGATTGATTTGATTCTAGGTTTTCCATACTCACATTTTGAGTAGAATCAAATCAATGAATACTTAGATGGTATTTCCGATCTATCTTTAATCTAAGTATTCGGCGGATCATCACCACCCAAACAAACAACGATTTATCCCAAAATCGGCGCGTGGACTCGCGTGGCCTTGTGGATTCAAGGTGTTATCGCTCTCGTGGATTCGGGGCGAGGTGCGTTCGTGGATTCGAAGCGTGCCATTGGGTGAAGACCGTGGATTCGGTTGGACGTCGTGGACTCGACGTTGGACGCTGTGGATTCAGCGTTGGGCGCGGATCGTGGATTCGAGAAGCGTCGTGGAGCGAGCGGAGAAGATCTACTAGGAGCGTATGGTAAGAGGTTGAGTCGTCAGTGAGTACGCTATATCACCTTGTACGTGTGTCAATTCTAGTGGATTTCGCCGTGTTATCGGTCCCGTGGTTTTTTACTCCGGTTTGGAGTTTTTCCACGTAAAAATCTTGTGTGTTCTTTTATTTTTCCGCATTGGGTTTTATCGCACAATGATTTTTTGAGTGTTTATTGTTTACACCTATTCACCCCCCTCTAGGTGTTTTTTCCCCTATTAGATCCTTATTAACCTAAACCCAACACGTTTTGCCCAATTTCGCTTCTAAATTTTGACGGGTGCCTTCGACTACACTCGGGATCAATTCAACACACTGAGTCTATCTCTTGAGTCCGAAACGCACCCAAACAACTCTAACGCGCAACAAAGGCCTCCAGAAGCTGTTGATCCAACAGTAATCATCTTGTGGAAATTCGGGTCCTCACAGTCAGCTTATTTTTGCCGACCACGAAGATAATAATGAAATAAAAACTAATATCTCTCTCCTGTAGGTCAACATAGTGGAGACAAAGGGAAATGAGCCAATAGTGAAATCTGAGTTCCCCGAAAAAGGGCCACTGGCGAGTAGCGTTCCTCCGCTCTGCGCGAGATGTAAAGCTGAAATGACGATCAAAGAATCGGGCAAGCCCTTCCTCGGCATGCCCGAGAAAGTCAAGAAATGATGCGCTTTCCCCAACCCGGGCAAAGGCAAAGTTCTCAGAGATCCAACACTGGGTCGACGTTCGCCTAAGGGTCCCAACGAACAGCCTCCAGAAAAGGGGGAGGAGAAGGACGAACAAAACCGCGCCATCCAGCGGGCCCTGGCTAGCCTGTACAGCCTAAAAAAGCCGGGGCCGTAGATTGGCGGTCGTTAGGGGCTAGGAGCCCCACCACGATGGCA
The DNA here is from genome assembly GCA_029168755.2 of Tillandsia fasciculata. Lineage (NCBI taxonomy): Eukaryota > Viridiplantae > Streptophyta > Magnoliopsida > Poales > Bromeliaceae > Tillandsia > Tillandsia fasciculata. Next base: position 21,042,481 of record CM054943.1, read on the forward strand.
GCGCCCCCACTTCGATTCCCAGGGAAGCCGAAGCCAGGGGGCACTCTAGGGAGCATTCGGCCACAAGGCCGAAGGGCCAACATATGGGCCGCAACCACGCTCATATTACCGCAGGCCCCACGAGAAGTTCGGCCGAGCAGTTGGCCACCCGCGGATGGGGCTGAAGCTCCGAGTCTCGCTCCGCGAGGACAACATAGTAGGGGCGAGAACCACCCCCTTAGCGCCAGACATCGAGTTCCCTTGGCTTACAGGTGGGGAGGTGAATGCCCTGGCAATGCGCCTAGTGGAGCAGTGCCAAATATAGCCATGCCCGGGATTGGAGCAGAGGCGAGAGATCCTCAGGGGACACCTGAGGGAAGTGGGCACGTTGGTCGATAGCACCACCAAGCAGCAGTCCACCTTACATAGGCCGAATTGGTATCACGGTTTGGCCATGACAAAACACAAAAGCGTTGTCGACAACGAGCTCAAACCGACGAAAGGAGGGAGGCCGCAGCTCGGTCTAGGTGAAGCGTGGTTCATGCTCCGGACATCGTTCCAGCCGTGGCGAAATGATGGCGAGGCCAGTGGATCGAGTGCACTGCCTCGAGGCAAACCACCCATGCCATAGTTATCGGCGGAAGAGCTGACGAGCGTCCGTCAGAAGCTGGACGCAAGAATTTGAGCTCTCGAGGCGATTATCCAGCGCCGCAGAGACGCCCCGGGAAGCCAGGGTAAGCGACCTCCGAAAGGGAGGAATGTGGAGGTCCTAACTATTCTGTTGGTCGAGGAGACCGAAGACATGAGTGAAAAAGAATCTCGGGCCGATGACGATTCGGCTGAGATAAACTTCCTGGGGTCGTATCGAAAAGATTACTGACCCGGGCTCCACTTGAGCCTAAGAGGGAAAGACCGACTGAGAGGGGCCAGCCACGAGAGTTTTTCGGCTAGCATGCTCAAAGCCGAAATCAAATGAAGGTCTCAAGCAGCCAAAAGGGCCGAGAAGTAGTAAGAGCTGTGCGAGCCAGCACGCTTCGACGAAAAGGCACTAGAAAACGGCGAAAGAGCTTTGCATTAGTGGCTGAGAACCAAACCCGATTATTTAGACCAAAACAAAGACACAATGTAGATCGGTTCAAAATAAATTGAATTGATTAGCACAAAAGTGTTTCGGAAAAAGAAAATCGACCAGACTATCGGATGTAAGACCCCAGATCGGTAGGTCGCACACAGAGGTCGCCCCATAAGAAACCCCATTAGAATGCCAAGATGTAGGGATAATTGCTAAACATTCACCTATGCCGGAAGTTGACTCAATTTCAATAATCACCCAAACGGCATGTCAGGCAATTACCGAGGGAGCATTGTGGAGACCAAAATTTTCGCCACTTAAGAAAACGACACGTGGCGTATACCGTCGGTTAGAGCATCAGCCGATGAAGGAAATGGTCAACCGAAGAAGGATTCGCGTTCAGATCAAGATCGATCTCAACTACGTGGGAACACAACACGCGACATATGCCATCGGCTGAAAGCGTCAGCCGATAGGAGCAGCAGCCGATAAGAGGATTATCACCTCAGCCAGGATCGACTTCGGGCAAAACAGGATGTCAAATCACCTCGGTCAAATAACGAAGAAGGCGGAGTTAGAGTCATCCTTCGACTGGTCGAGCAGAAGAAAGAAGGACTTTGGAACGGAAAGGTACGAGATTCGAGGCGCGAATCTCGTAACAGATTCCAAAACGGCAAGTGGCATTCAGTATTGGAAAGTGTCGAGGATCACGTTGCGGCACGTTAACAGGGGGATGAACTTGGACGAAAGAACAACTATTATCCTAGTTGAGGAGGTTTCGACTCAAAAGAAAGTAGTTGAGGATTCACGATGGTTTTTTCCAAATCGCGCCGATAATTCAAATCGGCGTCTGTAAGTATGGTTCGGGAAGTGTATAAATACACAAACCATCGAAGAGAAAAGGGGTCCTGCAACCTTGCAAGCCAGGACCACCCCTCTACTTTTCAATATCTTTCATATCTATATTTACCGCTTTCCTAGAGTAAATTTACCACTTTTCCTAGGAGTAGATTAATTATAATTGGCTACCTGTTACTTTGTAAACCCCCTTTCCACTCAATACAAATCATACAATCGACTCCTTAGTCGGTTGCTTTAGCTACATATTTGCCTCTATATTACGATTCGGCTATTCTAGACCGAATCCTCTCTGCTTCCATACCCCGTTTCGGCTCACCTAAGCCGGACAATTGCAGGAGTTGATTGAGAAGAACCCGGCCGAGCATATCCCTCCTCAGCCCAATCGCTTGATCCATTGGCACGTGGCGCATCACATCCAAGAGGGTCAAACCGCATGGGGCCGATCGCGGATCACTATTTTCAGCTCCAACAGGGTGGAATTACTTTTCCAGCCTTTTATTGGAACAAAGCTTGTTCCCATTTGAGAATAAGCTTAATTAAAGTAAATATTATTTTAATTATTATATTAACTCTTTAATTAATCTAATATTTTAACTAATTTAATTAATTTATTAACTAATTATTGAGTATTTAGATGATTAACTAATTAAATTATTAATTTATTTATAGTTAATTAAATTATTTATTATTAATAATACTCATTATTATTAATTATTTTATCAATTAATTGAGAATAAGCTTAATTAAAGTAAATATAATTTTAATTATTGTATTAACTCTTTAATTAATCTAATATTTTTACTAATCTACTTATTTTATTACCTAATTATCTAACTATTAGATAATTAACTAATTAAATTATTAAATTATTTGTACTTAATTGAATTATTTATTAATAATACTCATTATTGTTAATTATTTTATCAATTAATATTCAAGGTTATCTGGCAATAGTTAATTAAATAAATTAAATTATTATTTAATTAATATTTTATATTAATTATTTAGATAAAATATTATTATTTAAAAATTATAATTACTCTTATTCTTGCTATTCTAATCTAACTATCTAAACGCTAATTTTCTTATTCCTAGGAACAACCCAATTTTCATTCAAACGTAAAATTGGTCTTGTTCCTGCTTGTTCTTGAACTTATACATATCCTTGGAATAAGCAGTTCTAACTAATATCTAAACCAAACGCAGCTCTGAAAAGATAATTCCACAGGGTTTAAAAGAGAGTGTCCATACGACGCCTAGTTTTTCTAAAAACTATTTTCACAATTTATTTTTATATTTGAAAACCCGTGTTCATATCACGCATCCATAAAACAACACATACTAAAAATAAATCCACAACATGTGTCTATACTGCTAGAGAAGAGATTCATCTCAACATTCATACCATTCACATAATACTCACATGCACAATATTCGATCACAAAAGAAATTAACCAACTAGGAAATAGGGAAAGAAATAACCAGACTGAGGAATGCTAGAACTCTCTATGTAGCGTCCTCACCACCGTTCTGTCCCCCAACCCCACTCGGTCCTGTAAAAATAGTAGGATGAGAAACACGTTACTGAATCGCGTTTCTTAGTGGGTACAACGCGCCGATGGGGACAAGTCGTACTCACTGAGTAATATGATCTATAATAAGATAAAGAGGTATAGCAATAATGAAAAACTGAATGCAAAAGAACTGCAGTAGCAAGAGAATATAAAGCTGTACACAAATATACCAAGCCGCTACCAAATCATCCAATGTAAAGGAAAAATACCGCTGATACCCAACCATAGCCACCATATTGATCTACCGACCTCAGGCACTGTCACCAACCTGCTTGATGTGCCGATGCAAACTAACCCCATTCACACTCGTCGTGGTACGGCAATGTTCGCAGGGCGTCCCTTCACGCAAATCGCCGCGTAGGGATCACGGGTAAGTCAGACCACCTCTCCAAAAAAGTACACCGTTGCGGTGGTCAAACCGCTGGTGTGCGTGAAGAGCGCCAAGAGTATGACGATCTCATAATCCAACCAAAGTCCCCCGCGACCAACCGTCGCCGTATAGTGTATAAGAGAAACCAACCAGAAGGTCAAATACGACAATTACACGGAAAACTAATCAACTAAGTCCCTGTCCTATCATGGTATGTCAAGTAATGTCTAACCATCGGGAAATTCACTTTACCGCTTATACCACTCAAAAGTCGGCTAAGCCACACAATAACCGTGTTTAGTGAACACATCTCGGCAAAAAGGTCCATACCAATTTACTAAGTTATCACAATGGCCGTGAATGATAATCATCCTACCTGACAATTAATAAAAATAAAGAAAAACAATAAAGAAGAAGAAAAGGGTCGAGTTAACCAATTTGACGACGTTCTCGACTTCGGATCGGAGTACCTATTTCTACCAGTAGTCAGTCTGAGCATGTGGCTCCGCTAAAGACTCTTGTGAATCACCCGGACCGTAAGTGATAGAGGGTGCATCGGTGGCTGCGGGAAAATTCGGGACAGAAAACGACGTATTGCTGTCCAAGAATGCAAAACCGGACAACAGTCGCGTCGAAAAATTTCCCCATTGATGAAACCGACTTTTGTGCGATCCCCTTGCCCCTAATGGCGACCCGACAACAAGCAGTGCGACGAACGACGATCCAAGACCGTCGCTTTGACGAAGATTGTGACGAAAACGTCTAAGCGAAACCATCCGGAGCCACGAACAACGACGAAGAACTGAAAACCGTCAAGCTAGGGCTTGGAAGCCTTGCTGATGACGGTACGAACGCGCGGACCAAGCGGCACGGTGGCGCGCATGGGTGGACGGTGTGCGGGCGGCGCGCAGGTGCTAGGTAGACCAGGCAACGCACGGTGCGGGCGCTGAGTGGCGCGTGAGTGCTGGGCGACACGCGGGTGCGGTGCGCGCGGCCCTGTTGCGTGGGCCGAGTGGCGCACGGTTGCTGCACGATCGAGTGGCGCAAGGCGGTGACAGCTGTGGCGCCCAAGACCAAAGCGTGCGACAGCGGTAGAGATCGGGCGCCCGGATCTTGCGACGGTCAAAACCTCCGATCGACTTCTTTGGCTCCGACGGCAATGGTTCGACTCCAATCTTCAACGGCGCACGTACGAGGAAGAAGACGAATCTTGGAAGATGAACAATTTAGGGTTTTCTCTTCCGTTAAGAGAATCCCGAATCTCTTTAAAATATTTATAAGGGGTTTCATCCAATTCTCGGAGCCCGGTTGTCAAACCCGACCCCGTTAATAAACGGGTCCCGCTCCGCTTTACTCGAAATGCGTGTCAATGAATCGAAACGTCACGTAAACCCGTTTCACTAACTCCGATGCACTAATACGTCTTATCAGGTACCGAAAATACTCATAACTGTTTTTCGGATCCATTACCATAAAAGTGCAATTCCGGAAGATTCGGATATTGTCACGCCCCGAGTCCGCCAATTTGTACGGTTCGGGCACGCCAACAGACCCGCCAATCGGGTATTACCTTTCACTACCCGAAAGGAACGGTAATATCCAGAATCATACAACAAGTATATGCGGAAGCTCAATATCAGAGTACTAAAAATCACTATAAATTTAAATTTTTGCAACAACTAAAGCGGAAATGGAAGCATGCAAGAGTGAACCATAACTTAAATTGTTACACTTTACATTTCTGAACTTGCAAATAAAACTATTACATTTCCTTTACATAAATTTCCTCACTATACAAGATTCACTCAAGAAATACATAAATGGGATACCTCTGCTAGACCCTCTAGGTCACTAAGCTGCTGGGCCTTTGCCCCTGTCGTATGCCTCGCCGTCTGCGTCTGAACCGTCACGAACGCCGCATCCATACCCGAACCTGTGGGGGGAGTCACCCAAGGGGTGTGAGAACTACGACCGAGTTCCCAGTGGGTTCAACCACCGAGAGAAAGTGTCCTACACCACTTGGTCCAATGGAAGCAATAATAATAGTGCTAGGAAACTAAAATCCTCGATATCAATGCAGCTATGCAATATAATACATCACCGTCTGTATATACTCGTCAACCCATCACTAAACTGTCCAGCCATACTAGGCTACCACGTAATAGGTCACTACACTATCTGTGTATACTCATCGACCCAGCACTACTCTGTCTAGCCACACTAGGCTGCTAAGCACCAACTCGGCCACTATGCCGCTGTACACAGGGTCAACTAACCCGGCCACCTTGGCCACTCTATTTTTCTTTATTCTTTAGATTCTGGTGCTTTAGTTCAAGTAAACCCTCAGAAATTTCTTATCCAACGGGCCCCAGCCCGGTAGTCCTGCTACCATAAGATAAGATTTCTAAGGTTGCCGATAACACCCGCAAGTGTTACCCCGTCCTACGGAAGAAGCGTCCCGAACGGGTCTCTACCCGGGAGAGGGATACTGCCCGTACCTCCAACATGGGCTGGCTTCACCGTAGGTCCGCCCGTTTTATCTTTATATTTTCTTTCTTTTCTTTTTACTTTAGTTCTTAGCCTCTTTGCCTTTGAACACTTGCTTTCCTTTCTTATTCGAGCTTATAGCTCCCTTTTTGCCACTGGCAAATCACTTTCTCTTTTCCTTGAGCATTTAGCTCCTTGCTTTCACTTTTAGCCCTTCGAAAGTACCTCGTCCGACGGGTCACTGCCCAGGGAGTCCTGCTCCACTTGACGAGTCTCAAATTCGAAGGCGCCATTTACATTTTCTTTATGCTTTTAGCCACTTTTAGCTTGCTTTTAATCTTTGCCTTTTTGTAACAATTTTTCCTCTTATCCTAGGTCTTGCCATAAGGATAACCAGAGAGTCCCCTGGACTCTTAAACATTTCTCTTTTATTTCTTTAACTCAAATTGAAGTTAAAGTTATTGTCCATTTGCCCAGACACCCTATGACTCTCTAGGGTTATATTTGTTTAATTCTTTAACCTTGGGATCTTATCCCACTTTCCTGATTCCTCACTGAATCTTAGAGTTAACTTAACTCTACTTTCCTGTTCCACTTTTAACTTAGAGTTACACGGACTCTAATTTCCTGTTCCATTATTATCTTAGAGTTACACTGACTCTAATCTCCTGTTTTCCCTTTCATGTCTCCACACTTGATCCATTTGTTCCCTTTTTGTGATTCCTTACTGAATCCTAGAGTTAACTTAACTCTACTTTCCTGTTCCACTTTTAACTTAGAGTTACACGGACTCTAATTTCCTGTTCCATTATTATCTTAGAGTTACACTGACTCTAATCTCCTGTTTTCCCTTTCATGTCTCCACACTTGATCCATTTGTTCCCTTTTTGTGATTCCTTACTGAATCCTAGAGTTAACTTAACTCTACTTTCCTGTCTGTGAGTTTAAACTCTGCTAGTTCACCTTAGGTTCACTTTACCTAAGTTCCAGATTATACTCATCCTAGAGTTCCTCGACTCTATGTTGATCACTAGTTCACCTTAGGTTCTCTTTACCTAAGTTCCATGTCATACTCATCCTAGAGTTCCTTGACTCTATATTGATCACTCTATCCAATGTCCTTAGGTTATCTCCTAAGACAATGCCACTCATTAATTCCTAGGATAACTCCTAAGTCTGATGTCACTCGTCAAACCCCTAAACTAGGTTTTCTCCTAGTCTTACTACCAACAAGTTCTGTTCCCTTATGCCACATGATTCCTAGGGTTGTACCCTAACATGATCACAGTCATCAAGTAATTACTCATTTCTACGCATGCAATTATTTTCATATCCATCATAAAAATAATATTTATCCTCTAAGTCCTTTTTGCACATGAAAATGAATTATCTCCTTTTGGCAACTGACAGTTGCATTTATCATCTGTGTCCATCTACACATACAAATTTATCCCCTATTGTGGATAAATCATAAATATCACTTTTCCTCTAAATTTCTCTACACATGCACATATATCATCTGTAATTGGCAACCAACAGTTGCTCTTTTCATCTGTGTTCCTCTAAACATGCAATCTTATTCATAATTACCTAACGCCTCTAACAGGCTACTATCATGCTTCGAATCGAAAAACAAAGGAGCAAGGGGAGAGGTCACCCAATTTCGGCAGAATTCCCCACCTTGTAGTGTACCCAATTGCTTGTAGACACTTGCAATTGGTCTCCGCGCGATTCCACTTGTCTCCTCGAGCTTGCACGCAAAACGGCGCACTTCCCTCGGGTCCGCACGCAAAACGGTGCACGTCCACCAAACCTGCACGCAAAACGGTGCACGTCAGAAAAACCCACACGCAAAACGATGCGCGCCACTTCAATCGGCACGCAAAACAATGCGCGTCAACTCAACCTGCACGCAATACGGTGCACGTACCTCAAATCTGCACGCAAAACGGTGCACGTTCGACTGTAGGATTGCACGCAAAACGGTGCACATTTTTCTAGTCCTGCATGAAAAATGATGTGTAATATTAGAGACTGCACGCAAAACGATGCGCGACAAAACGATCTGCACGCAAAATGGTGCACGTTTAACTGTAAGGTTGCACGCAAAACGGTGCACATTTTTCTATCCCTGCACGAAAAACGATGTATAATATTAGAGACTGCACGCAAAACGGTGCGCGATAAAACGATCTGCACGCAAAACGGTGCACGTTTAACTGTAAGGCTACACGCAAAATGGTGCATATTTTTCTATCCCTGCACGAAAAATGATGTATAATATTATAAACTGCACGCAAAACGGTGCGCGATAAAATGATCTGCACGCAAAACGGTGCAAGTTTAACTGTAAGGTTGCACGCAAAACGGTGCATATTTTTCTATCTCTGTACGAAAAATGATGTATAATATTATAAACTGCACACAAAACGGTGCGCGATAAAATAATCTGCACGCAAAACGGTGCAAGTTTAACTGTAAGGTTGCACGCAAAACGGTGCATATTTTTCTATCTCTGTACGAAAAACGATGTATAATATTATAAACTGCATGTAAAATCGTGCACAACAACTCAATCTGTGCGTAAAACGGAGCACGTACCTCGGATTAGCACGCAAAACGAGGCGCACCAAAATTGTCCCCGACAGTCTGCGCAACAAAACGGCGCAGTATAACTCGGTTCCTAACACGCAACACGATAATGGGGTCAAATCCAAACCCAAAGGAGGCATAAATATTGTGCCAAAAATATCGTAAAAATAATGTGCGGGGCTTACCTCGCACAGTCGCGTCGCCCACGAGGTCGACGGCGCGCCGCACCATCTCCCACGAAATCTCCCATTTTTTTTTCTCTCTTTCTCTCTCTCTCTCTCTCTCTCTCTCCCCCGTAGCTCTGTTGGAGAAGAAGAACAGAAGGGAGAAGAGGGTCTGCGGGGAAGAAGGAAGAAGAAGAAAAGAAAGAAGAAAAAGAAGAAAAGAAAGGAAAGGAGAAGATGGTGGACCGGGTCTATGGGATTGCCCAATAGAGAACCGCCAAGTGGCGGTCCACCACTAAGGGAGCGCGCACCGGGTCTAGAGGGCGCCTCCCACGCCACGCGGCGCGCCCATCCCGCGCATCTGCGCGCCAGCTGTGCGCATTGCGCAGCGCGCCGCACGCCTTGTAAATTCGTTTTTGTCTCGTTTTCTGTTTATTTTTCGTTCGTTTCCGTCCAAATTTGACAAGCGGGTTCGTTTCAGCTTAATTTACCACAGAAAAATTTAAATTTTCACTTTTGGCCATTTTTGGGCCACCAAAAGCCTCGCTGTGTCCAGAATCATTAGCGGACCCCGTTCTCGCAATCCGGGTATCCGATGAACACGAAATTTTTACCGTGACCTTAAAACATAATTACACAGCTTCCGTAATTTTCTCAGAATTTTTCGACACTGTTGGCGGAGCCCGTTCCCACTATCCGGCCTCCGATCAACGCGAAACTTTTTCTGTGGCCTTAAAACATATTTACGGGGCTCCCGTAATTTTTTCGAAATTTTCCGACACTGTGAATTTTCCACTAAAAATCTGGGCCCTCTTTCTCGAATAAAATTCCAGAACTCTCATTTTAATCCCGATTTGGGCCCAACTCGCTTCCAAATATTCTTTACTTCCCCAACTTTCATAACAATAGGATTTCATCCCACCTTTATTTACATTTATTTATGTGCCGAAAATCCGGCACTTTACATTCTACCCCCCTTAAAATAAGTTTCGTCCTCGAACCTTGAATCACATCTCGACTCCTACTGGATCGAGAGGGAGGAATCTTGTCCCACTATTGGGCTCACTGAACCTCGTGACTGGCATCACATTGCCCGTTCGCCGAACCATAAGAGCAACTCATCCATGAATCCCTATCTCAACCCAGGGACAAACTCAGACCCGGTGTCTGGCCACTTTCACCAAATAGGTGAAAGACACAGCTGAATACTTGCTATCTCATTTGCCACGAATGACCCAGTTTTTGTTTGCAAAATTTTCACTTTAATTTCGCCATCATTCTTTTCACTATGAGGCTGCATCTGCAGCCAATTCATTTACCGCATATTCCGGTCGCTCCGCTGCCTAATGTGGAGGGCAAGGCCAATCCACGAGTTCCCAACTATCACACACGCTACTAGTGCTCTAAGTCCGCGGGTTATCAGCTAACCCGATATCTTGGACTACTAATAGGTTCACAGACCACGGTCAAATAGGGCCTATAGCCCAAAACTAATCCAACACTGTATATTGGCTCTCACTAGCACACAGACCCAATCATCATACAAGTAGATCCTCTCTTAGGATTACTACACCAACACTCCCACTAGGAGCTACAGCACCTCAATCACCACTAGCTCTACGGCCTGGTCACATCACAGTCTCAGTGTACTAATAGCCTCAATGCTCACACGTGGCATTCCACGTCCCCGGGTCATCGCTCGGACTACCGTCCCGACCAAATCTCTATCATGCCCTGCCATCAGGTCTCGGGCCGCTGTCTCTCACAGCTGACTGCGCCTGCCCACTGGGCTACAGGCCCACAGTCCACAAACATGGTCCAGGCACGGATCGTCCCTAAGCGAACCCGCTAATCGTCGCCACGCGACCACTACGCTCCACTGAGCAAAACCGAGCTAACTAGTCGTCAATCCCCGACCCAAACTCTCTATATCAACTCTGGCCCCACTGGGCAAAGGCTAATACGCCACCTAATCAGCTCTCTCTGGCTAAACAACACTTGTGCTCCATGAGCACCCAAACAGTTGGGCATCCAGCGCCCCCATGCTAACTCACAAATATTCAGTGCTAAGCGATTTGCTTAAGCACCCTAACGGCTCTTGTGCAACTCTCCCAACTGGGTCGAGGCACCACAATAACTATCCACCGACTCTGGTGATTAACTCGCAAATCCTGTGGTGGCAATCCTTGCCATTACACCGATCCCTCAGAACGGCGCCACAAAACTCCCGCTCTTTCGAGAGGTTCTCGCATCCTGAAGCCTATTCTAGGCCTCACCAACACTACTACGTGGCAACCTAGCCACAATCAACACGCCAGACGGTCACTACCGTCATCAGGGGCGAACTCACGCCGCCAGGCTCGTAAATCTTTCTTGCCCTAACCCTCAGGGCACTGCAACTTGGCTCTCGCGACATAGCGATCACCATTTACCTCGCGAGTCGGTCTCTTACTGGACCTTACTAACCATACTTTGCCAGCAACCTAGCTGACACAAGCGTAAAACACCCTATGCTGAAGGTGTTGGCTGCGCCGACAAAAGTTCGGCGGCCACAGCCATTTCTTACTGTCGCCCCTACGGGCGGCGACGCCGTATACCTATACGTCATTTATGCAGCCTCAACTTGTTGCGCTATCAGTCACTGGAGCCCATCTATCTGCTCTGACTGTCAAGCTAACGCCACTCTTAGGCGTCGGAATCTGTCTTCCTGTCGGCAGGGAATTCCCACCGACGGCAAGAAGTCTGACCTGCTGTTGGACCACTCCAACAAGTGCGGTCACCTGCTATCACAGCTCGTGTACCTCGTTTGACCCCGAGCCCTCACGTGACTCGAGTCAAACAGTTGCGCCTATCTATGTGGTGCCATCGCTAATATGCACACCACAACGAAACAACCAGCCCAAACTTAGCCGTTTGAGCAACGCGCAGTCTATATACCGACAAAAAGGCTCGTCGACCCAATCATGCGAAAGTATAAGAGGGTACTCCTTTTCATCTCCAACATTACGTTGTCGGCCGCCAACGTAATATCCGAAGAATGAAAGCTCGTCGCCCTCGATCAGTCCCAACATCCTTTTTGGGAACAACAATAACCAATCAAATACTTTCGCCCAATAATCCACACACTCTCTCGTGCCTAAACCCTAGAGTCTCCCTAAGGTTTGCTAACCACCTAGGACTATTCCTAGGCTCTGATACCACTCTAATCTGTCACGCCCCGAGTCCGCCAATTTGTACGGTTCGGGCACGCCAACAGACCCGCCAATCGGGTAAAACCTTTTTCTACCCGAAAGGAACGGTAACATCCATAATAACACAACAAGTGTATGCGGAAGCTCAATATCAGAGTACTAAAAATCACTATAAATTTAAATTTCATTCAACAACTAAAGCGGAAATGAAAGCATACAAGAGTGAACCATAAATTAAACTTATTACACTTTACATTTCTGAACTTGCAAATAAAATTATTACATTTCCTTTACATAAATTCCTCACCATACAAGGTTCACTCAAGAAATATATAAATGGGATACCTCTGCTAGACCCTCTAGGTCACTATGCTGCTGGGCCTTTGCCCCTGTCGTATGCCTCGCCGTCTGCATCTGAACCGTCTCGACCGCTGCATCCATACCCGAACCTGTGGGGGGAGTCACCCAAGGGGTGTGAGAACTACGACCGAGTTCCCAGTGGGTTCAACCACCGAGAGAAAGTGTCCTACACCACTTGGTCCAATGGAAGCAATAATAATAGTGCTAGGAAACTCGATATCAATGCAGCTATGCAATATAATACATCACCGTCTGTATATACTCGTCAACCCATCACTAAACTGTCAGCCATACTAGGCTACCACGTAATAGGTCACTACACTATCTGTGTATACTCATCGACCCAGCACTACTCTGTCTAGCCACACTAGGCTGCTAAGCACCAACTCGGCCACTATGCCGCTGTATACAGGGTCAACTAACCCGGCCACCTTGGCCACTCTATTTTTCTTTATTCTTTAGATTCTGGTGCTTTAGTTCAAGTTAACCCTCAGAAATTCTTATCCAACGGGCCCCAGCCCGGTAGTCCTGCTACCATAAGATAAGATTTCTAAGGTTGCCGATAACACCCGCAAGTGTTACCCCGTCCTACGGAAGAAGCGTCCCGAACGGGTCTCTACCCGGGAGAGGGATACTGCCCGTACCTCCAACATGGGCTGGCTTCACCGTAGGTCCGCCCGTTTTATCTTTATATTTTCTTTCTTTTCTTTTTACTTTAGTTCTTAGCCTCTTTGCCTTTGAACACTTGCTTTCCTTTCTTATTTGAGCTTATAGCTCCCTTTTTGCCACTGGCAAATCACTTTCTCTTTTCCTTGAGCATTTAGCTCCTTGCTTTCACTTTTAGCCCTTCGAAAGTACCTCGTCCGACGGGTCACTGCCCAGGGAGTCCTGCTCCACTTGACGAGTCTCAAATTCGAAGGCGCCATTTACATTTTCTTTATGCTTTTAGCCACTTTTAGCTTGCTTTTAATCTTTGCCTTTTTGTAACAATTTTTCCTCTTATCCTAGGTCTTGCCATAAGGATAACCAGAGAGTCCCCTGGACTCTTAAACATTTCTCTTTTATTTCTTTAACTCAAATTGAAGTTAAAGTTATTGTCCATTTGCCCAGACACCCTATGACTCTCTAGGGTTATATTTGTTTAATTCTTTAACCTTGGGATCTTATCCCACTTTCCTGATTCCTCACTGAATCTTAGAGTTAACTTAACTCTACTTTCCTGTTCCACTTTTAACTTAGAGTTACACTGACTCTAATTTCCTGTTCCATTATTATCTTAGAGTTACACTGACTCTAATCTCCTGTTTTCCCTTTCATGTCTCCACACTTGATCCATTTGTTCCCTTTTTGTGATTCCTTACTGAATCCTAGAGTTAACTTAACTCTACTTTCCTGTTCCACTTTTAACTTAGAGTTACACGGACTCTAATTTCCTGTTCCATTATTATCTTAGAGTTACACTGACTCTAATCTCCTGTTTTCCCTTTCATGTCTCCACACTTGATCCATTTGTTCCCTTTTTGTGATTCCTTACTGAATCCTAGAGTTAACTTAACTCTACTTTCCTGTCTGTGAGTTTAAACTCTGCTAGTTCACCTTAGGTTCACTTTACCTAAGTTCCAGATTATACTCATCCTAGAGTTCCTCGACTCTATGTTGATCACTAGTTCACCTTAGGTTCTCTTTATCCAAGTTCCATGTCATACTCATCCTGGAGTTCCTTGACTCTATGTTGATCACTCTATCCAATGTCCTTAGGTTATCTCCTAAGACAATGCCACTCGTTAATTCCTAGGATAACTCCTAAGTCTGATGTCACTCGTCAAACCCCTAAACTAGGTTTTCTCCTAGTCTTACTACCAACAAGTTCTGTTCCCTTATGCCACATGATTCCTAGGGTTGTACCCTAACATGATCACAGTCATCAAGTAATTACTCATTTCTACGCATGCAATTATTTTCATATCCATCATAAAAATAATATTTATCCTCTAAGTCCTTTTTGCACATGAAAATGAATTATCTCCTTTTGGCAACTGACAGTTGCATTTATCATCTGTGTCCATCTACACATACAAATTTATCCCCTATTGTGGATAAATCATAAATATCACTTTTCCTCTAAATTTCTCTACACATGCACATATATCATCTGTAATTGGCAACCAACAGTTGCTCTTTTCATCTGTGTTCCTCTAAACATGCAATCTTATTCATAATTACCTAACGCCTCTAACAGGCTACTATCATGCTTCGAATCGAAAAACAAAGGAGCAAGGGGAGAGGTCACCCAATTTCGGCAGAATTCCCCACCTTGTAGTGTACCCAATTGCTTGTAGACACTTGCAATTGGTCTCCGCGCGATTCCACTTGTCTCCTCGAGCTTGCACGCAAAACGGCGCACTTCCCTCGAGTCTGCACGCAAAACGGTGCACGTCCACCAAACCTGCACGCAAAACGGTGCACGTCAGAAAAACCCACACGCAAAACGATGCGCGCCACTTCAATCGGCACGCAAAACAATGCGCGTCAACTCAACCTGCACGCAAAACGGTGCACGTACCTCAAATCTGCACGCAAAACGGTGCACGTTCGACTGTAGGATTGCACGCAAAACGGTGCACATTTTTCTAGTCCTGCATGAAAAATGATGTGTAATATTAGAGACTGCACGCAAAACGATGCGCGACAAAACGATCTGCACGCAAAACGGTGCACGTTTAACTGTAAGGTTGCACGCAAAACGGTGCACATTTTTCTATCCCTGCACGAAAAACGATGTATAATATTAGAGACTGCACGCAAAACGGTGCGCGATAAAACGATCTGCACGCAAAACGGTGCACGTTTAACTGTAAGGCTACACGCAAAATGGTGCATATTTTTCTATCCCTGCACGAAAAATGATGTATAATATTATAAACTGCACGCAAAACGGTGCGCGATAAAATGATCTGCACGCAAAACGGTGCAAGTTTAACTGTAAGGTTGCACGCAAAACGGTGCATATTTTTCTATCTCTGCACGAAAAATGATGTATAATATTATAAACTGCACGCAAAACGGTGCGCGATAAAATGATCTGCACGCAAAACGGTGCAAGTTTAACTGTAAGGTTGCACGCAAAACGGTGCATATTTTTCTATCTCTGTACGAAAAACGATGTATAATATTATAAACTGCATGTAAAATCGTGCACAACAACTCAATCTGTGCGTAAAACGGAGCACGTATCTCGGATTAGCACGCAAAACGAGGCGCACCAAAATTGTCCCCGACAGTCTGCGCAACAAAACGGCGCAGTATAACTCGGTTCCTAACACGCAACACGATAATGGGGTCAAATCCAAACCCAAAGGAGGCATAAATATTGTGCCAAAAATATCGTAAAAATAATGTGCGGGGCTTACCTCGCACAGTCGCGTCGCCCACGAGGTCGACGGCGCGCCGCACCATCTCCCACGAAATCTCCCATTTTTTTTTCTCTCTTTCTCTCTCTCTCTCTCTCCCCCGTAGCTCTGTTGGAGAAGAAGAACAGAAGGGAGAAGAGGGTCTGCGGGGAAGAAGGAAGAAGAAGAAAAGAAAGAAGAAAAAGAAGAAAAGAAAGAAAAGGAGAAGATGGTGGACCGGGTCTATGGGATTGCCCAATAGAGAATCGCCAAGTGGAGGTCCACCACTAAGGGAGCGCGCACCGGGTCTAGAGGGCGCCTCCCACGCCACGCGGCGCGCCCATCCCGCGCATCTGCGCGCCAGCTGTGCGCATTGCGCAGCGTGCCGCACGCATTGTAAATTCGTTTTTGTCCTGTTTTCTGTCTATTTTTCGTCCGTTTCCGTCCAAATTTGACAGGCGGGTTCGTTTCAGCTTAATTTACCACAGAAAAATTTAAATTTTCACTTTTGGCCATTTTTGGACCACCAAAAGCCCCGCTGTGTCCAGAATCATTAGCGGACCCCGTTCTCGCAATCCGGGTATCCGATGAACACGAAATTTTTATCGTGACCTTAAAACATAATTACACAGCTTCCGTAATTTTCTCAGAATTTTTCGACACTGTTGGCGGAGCCCGTTCCCACTATCCGGCCTCCGATCAACGCGAAACTTTTTCTGTGGCCTTAAAACATATTTACGGGGCTCCCGTAATTTTTTCGAAATTTTCCGACACTGTGAATTTTCCACTAAAAATCTGGGCCCTCTTTCTCGAATAAAATTCCAGAACTCTCATTTTAATCCCGATTTGGGCCCAACTCGCTTCCAAATATTCTTTACTTCCCCAACTTTCATAACAATAGGATTTCATCCCACCTTTATTTACATTTATTTATGTGCCGAAAATCCGGCACTTTACAGATATCGAATTTGAGATCCGATCGCACCACCGTTCTCCATTTGACGACGCCGACAGAGTGACGATCCTTTTTTCCGAAGATCTCACCCAATAGCAGTCGAAACATTTTATGGAGAAAACCTGCTCACCCGTCAAATTCCGTTTTTTATGTTTTTCGGTGCAATCACCACAGTGAATTTAAAAACGGCTTTGACCATTTTCTTCAACCACGATTCACCAATATTCCGGTGAAAGCTACTCCGAGAATTAAATTCTCAAAAAACTAAAAACAACACCCTCTTTAAATTTCAAAAAAGATAATTTTATTCCAATAACCAAAATTAATTACAAATTTTGAAATTCAAAGTGATGTTATTATAAAAACCATAGCAAACAAATATTTATAAACAACGTTCACACAACCCATTTATAAAATTCATTAAAAACCATAAGGTACCAAATCCCAACATTTTAGCCACGAAACTTAAATTAACTAATACCATATAAAGGAGAATAATAGTGAATTAAGCTAAACAGAAAAACAAAAGAGAGTGTAGAGGAGTCGACTATGAAATAAATCATATTTTTTAGTAGGTACAACTCGTCGATGAGAACAAGTCGTATTTACTGGGCAACATAAAAATAAAAGCTGGATAAAGAGATATATGTATGAAGCTGTAAAAAAATCTATAAAAACAAATATTTATAAACAACATTCACACAACCTATTTATAAAATTCATTAAAAACGATAAGGTACCAAATCCCAATATTTTAGCCACGAAACTTAAATTAACTAATACCATATAAAGGAGAATAATAGTGAATTAAGCTAAACAGAAAAACAAAAGAGAGGGCAGAGGAGTCGACTATGAAATAAATCATATTTTCTAGAAGGTACAACACCCGATGAGAACAAGTTGTATTCACTGGGCAACATAAAAATAAAAACTGGATAAAGAGATATATGTAGGAAGCTGTAAAAAAATCTATAAAAACCAAATAAGGGATAAGAAACTGAATACGAAAATATGTAAGATAACCACTACATATTTTTAATTATTTTGTTCTTGCACATAAAACCACCATGGTATTATTAAGAAAAAAAAATGTAAAAATAAAATACGTGCTCAAAATAACACAAGTTTGCCTTATCCTTCTCAAAATTAAAGGAAGGCGAACCATCCTGACAAAAAATAAAAAATATATATATATAAAATAAATATAAAAGGTATTATAATATGAGATCTCACGTATAATATATTATTTTTATTGAACTAATTATTTATTTAAAAAAATTACCACAAACCAAAGCCCTGTGATTTTGTCCCCACACTTTTTTCATCAAAATCTAATTTTTTTATTTCTTCTCTTGATAGAGTAGAACCATATGTAATATTAACATCAAATAAAGATATTTTCTCTTTTCAGTAGCAAAGACAAAGAAGAAAGCAGAGCCTCATAATTACTAGTGCTCATGTGGCTTTTGAGGTTAAAAAAATATTAGATAAATGAGAGAGATTAGAGAGAGAATGAGATTTGTTCATGTGACTTTTGAGAATAACAAAATATTAGATAACAAGAGAGAGCTTAGAGAGAGAAGGGTGATGTGTTCATTTGATTTTTGAGAATAGAAAAATATTAGATAAAAAAAGAGAGATTAGATAGAGAAGGGGGATGAGTTAATAGCTTTATCTTCGTCCAGAAGAATGGAATTTTTTTTATAAATAATTTTATTTTATATTATAATTCTAAAAATAAATTTTTTTTAAAAAAATAAAATTATAAAAATAATTTTTTATATGCGGTAAATTATTCACCGTTTCTAAAAGCCGTGAATGGTTCACCATATATAGAAGACATGATTTTTTAAAAATTTATTTATTTTTAAAAATTAATTTATTTTTATTTATTTTTTAATTCAATTATAATTTTTGGTTTAAATAATTATTAGTGGTATAATTTTATTTTTTAATTAATTATTTTTCTAATTTTATTTGTTTCGATTTATTTTTCAGACAATTTCTTTTTAAAAATATAAAAATATTTATTTAAAAGGAAAAAAATATTTAAAAATTAAATTTAAATTTGATTATTTAATTTATTTTCTAAATTTGATTTGTTTTTATTTATTTTTAATTCAAATTTGATTTTTGGTTTAAATAGTTATTAGTTGCATGGGTTTATTTTTTAATTAATTTATTTTGAAATTTTGATTTATTTTGATTTATTTTTAATTTGATTTAAAAATATAAAAAGATATGAAAAGATATATTAATATTTAATAAACAAAAAATATGATTATCTGAGAAAAGAATGTAAAATATAGTTTGGCTATATAGTTATTTGTAGCATATTCTTTTATTTCTTTTAGGATTTTGTCTGTCAACTTATATCCATTTTTATATATAATATAGATATAGATATTATATTAAATTTAAAATTTTAAAATACAAATTCAAATATAGTATCGAATATTTATAATATATTATATAATATAAATTTATATTTGAATTCAAATATATCGGATTTTTATTTTTATTTTTTACTTTTTATATTTGTATTTAAAACTTTATTCGTTTAGTATCAAATAAATTCGTTTCGTCTGAATCCGTTTTTTATATTCACTTTTAAATTTTAAAAGAAAAAAGAATTAGAATAAAAGTGGTGAATCATTCACCGCTTTTAAGAGTCTAATTTTATAAAAATTTATTTTTAAAATAATTTTTTTATAAAGACTAGTTTATTAAATAACCCAAAATAAGAGGTGTGGCAAAGGATGTGTGGTGGAGGAGAGGGTCCTCGCTAGGTTTTTTAATTTTTTGAAGTTGTACAATTAGAAGCAGGGGTGGTGTCATCGAGTTGATCATGAACTGACTCGTGAATAATAAATTAAATTTTTTATATTATTATTAGATAAAAGTTTTTAAAAAAAATTTAAAAATTTAAATTTTAATCTAATAAATTAAAATTAACAAAAGATTAATTTTTTTACATTTGGTTGGCCTAAAATTTAAATAATATATATATATATATATATATATATATATATATATATATATATATATATATATATATATATATATATATATATATATATATATATATACATATATGGAATAATTGCCTGTGTAACCCTGAAATATGAAAAAATATCTGATTTACCCATCTTTTTTTTTTCTTCCCAATATACCCTTCATGCGTTCCACCGTTATTAAAAATACCCCTATCGTTTCCCTTTGTTAAGTTAATTAGGGTTAAACTAGAGTTAAATAATAATCGGAGTTGAAAACTATCAGATATACCTATTTTGTCCGGGTTTAGGGTTTAGGGTTTAGGATTTATGATTTTTTTAGGGTTTTAGGGTTTAGGGTTTAGGGTTTTAGGGTTTAGGGTTTAGGGTTTAGGGTTTTTTAGGGTTCTAGGGTTTAGGGTTTAGGGTTTTAGGATTTAGGGTTTAAGGTTTTTTAGGATTTTAGGGTTTATGGTTTAGAGTTTTAGGGTTTAGAGTTTAGGGTTTTAGGGTTTAGGGTTTAGGATATATTTGAAAGGGCAAAATAGTAATTATACACAGATAACGGCAGTTCCAAACGGTACACTAACAGAGTTTAACTTCAGAGGTATTTTGGAAAGAAGTTGGAACGTAAGAAGGGTAGTTTTAATATTAGCCTTCTAAGATGGGTAAATTTTTTTTTGATTAAACAGGGATTTACCCTATTTGAACAGTACAGGACAGAACTGAAAAATATATAAAGACCCAGCACTACACCAAATACAAGAAGCGAGTCCGCTCCGGAACCAACAAAAGGGATTGGATCGCTAAAACTACTCACGTGAACTCTCAATTAAACAAACAAAAGAACAAAGCAGACGAAGTATATCCGTCGCCGTCACTGGGATCAAAAACCTCCAGACCCGAAACAAACGCCACAAGCCGTCTTAACACCACAGCCCTTGCATCCCAGCTCGTAATGATTGAATAGAAGCACCTCCCAATCTAAGAGAAAAGCACAGCTCCTGAATTTATCAATACCGGAATTTAAAAACGAGGATCGACGTCAATGCTTTCCCTTGATCCCATTTATCAATCAACGCCAGACAGATAGCAGCTTAATCGTCTAACCTCTTAAGCAATAAAACATTAGTAATAGAAAAGAGCGGCATTAGATCTTCAGCAGTAGCATTAAAACCTTTTCACAAAACCAGCAAATAATATTATTCTCCGATGCCCCCAATTAATAGCTGAAAAAACATGACGTGCCCCGAGCCCCAAGTCGCCGACAGTATACAAAATGAAAATCCTTTAGAGCAGTTGATCAAGTAACCCAAGCCATCTGCCAAAACTTCTGAACTCCAAACAGCGAAATTCGATATAGTGTCTTATATCCCAAACAGTCATAGCATAGGATGATGGACAAAAGCCTCCCGACTCCAAGTACAAAAACTCCCTTATATCCCAGCCCAAAGAGCTAATAGGATAAAAACTCAGCTCAAACAAAAACATAATCTAAAAAAACACAGCTCAACCAAATCACGGCCCCCAGCCATATCAATGCTGCCATAATTTAACGAAGTAGATTGGGTATTCTTCATGCAGAAATCGTCAATAAAGGAAAGTAGAGGCGTACCACGGAGTATCTGCACTAAAGCATCTTCACGAACCCAGCAGGTACCAGCTGAAACAGGATCTTCGTTGGGCCTTTGCAGTTGCAGAGAGTCTTGAAGAGTCCCGAACCCCCAAATCACTGAAAAGATGCAGTAAAGAAAACCCCTGACTGGTAGCCGAGCAAGCATCCTCTGCCTTCAACCGAAATTTCAAAACACAAAGCACCATGATTCGGTAGAAAGCACTACTCAGTTACCTGAATTGAGATCCTTTTCCTTCAATTTTCTATGTAAAACCTCGTTCAATCATAAGTAATCAAGCTGTGTTGCTAATAAACCAGTAGCTTTCCGAAAGCACTTATTGTCATGAAATGAAGCTACAAATTAGAACTGATAGAGTAAGAGTTGTCATCCTTGGTTTCCCTTAATCATAATTAGCATTGAACGCCAGATAGCTGCTAGGAATTCATGAAGTCCACTTGATCATTACAATAATACCATACCGAGACAATGGTTCGATAATTCCGTCGAGATAGAATCCAGATTTAGAGATTAAACAACACTAGCCCCTTCAATCAAGTATACCTATTTGAAATCCAAACTCTAAAGGGCCCGAAAGAAAAACGACCATTTCAACTAGACCAATCTTCAAGCTTCAGACACACTTGCAAAAACTAATTTCTGGAGGCAATACAATGAAGCTGAATCCTCCTTGTCTTGAATAATTGCTGAGAAAACTTGAAATGCCCAGAAACCCGCGACACCGAAAGAAGCCATTGTGTAGTTCCCCACGTATAAGTCGACCAAGCAACCCATACCGAAATTCGAAACTTTGAGCTCCTAAACCAAAAATTCTGTGAAATGCACAACCCAAATTGTTCCATCAACTAACCCACTTTGACGCAGAGAAAACAACTCCCAAATTCAAGTAGAGATAGACACCAAGTAGCACCAATAACCATGCTCCAACACCGGCGGACTTTAGCTACTCCACAAACTGTATCAAGACCCTTCAGATAAAACGAGCATACATTCCTTAGACTATGAATCCCCCCCCCCCCTTTTTTTTTCTACATATCATCAAAATTTGACTTGATGTCAAATAGCTCCTTCGCTATCACCATCTGAATGTAGGGGGGCTCTATAAAGAGCAGTCCACAGAAAAGGAAAGCCAATGTTCCTGCAGAAGATTCCACCGAAGTACTCCGGTTGCCAGAGCCAGAGCCGAAACAAAAAGGAGAAGCACCGATGACCATGCTGAAATATCCACAATTCACCAATGATACTGAAGCGTCTTCGAGCCCAGCTTAAAAAAGAACAGATAATTGCTCCCCGTTGTCTTGAAAAAAAGAGAAAAAAAAGGAGGAGCAGTTGTAGGAAAGGACTAGCCCCGGTGTGAAGGAACAAAAACAGGTGAACCCCCAAGGACAAAGGTCCAGAGATTGAGGGTATTGAGAATTCTTGAGACACAGATGTTACTCTGGGAAGAGCAATCATTGAAGATACGCCTGTTGCGTTCCAGCCAAAGTTCCCAACAGGTAGCGGCAAATAAGAGATCAAAGATTGCTTTATTTCGACCCTTCAATGTCATCCTCGCGCCCTGCCATCTACTCGCAAAATCCCCCGAGTAATGAAGTAATCTGTACCAAGTGAGTGGCCAGAAATGTAGTAGCTCCTCCCAGATCGACCTCGCAAACTTACAAAAGAAGAAGAGATGGTCCAAATTTTCGTCTCTTGCACGACAAGTCATGTAGATAGATGGCCCCGACCAACCTCTTTTTTTAAGGAGCTCCGCAGTGAGTAGCCTATATCTAGCTGCAATCCATAGAAAGATTTTCGTCTTGAGCGGTATCCTAATTTTCCACAAATGTAGGATTTTACTGTCGTTGACCCCGTCAAAGGAAATGGCATTGTAGGCAGTCTTGGTAGAGAAGATCCCGTTAGAACTCCATCTCCAGTGAATCAAGTCTTCGGAATTGGATAGCCGGAAGCTGTTGATCGCTGCCTGCAGGGTAAGCAGCTCGCGCCTAGCCTCCGGACAGAGAACGCCTTGAAAACCCAACTCTGTCTTGGAACCGTATCGACGAAGCCAATTAGAGACCGAAAGATGTTTGAGGGGGGCCGCTCCAAATAAACGTGGGAAGGTGATGCGCAAAGACGAATCGCCGTTCCAACGCGCATTCCAGAAAGACGTCGCTTTACCGTTTCCGATTGTATAAGAGGTGGAAGAGATAAAGAAAGGAGCAATTGAAAGCAAACCCTTCCAAATCGGGCAACAACCAGTCGGCGGCGACTCGATCGAAAGGGGTGGCCGGTGGGAATAGTGTTTCGAATTCAGCAAGCGCACCCAAGGCAGCGCCTTAGAAGTATGAAAGCACCAGAGACCTTTCAAAAGGAGAGCGGAATTGGTGTTGCGGAGGTTGCGGATACCCAAGCCCCCGTACTTAGTCGGGCGACATAAGTGTTCCCATTTGACCAGGCAATGAAAGCCGCTATTTAATCTTTTCCCCTTCCAGAAGAAGTCTCGACGAATCTTGTCGATTGATTTAATTACCCAGCTAGGTAGAGAGAAGGACGAGCAAAAGAAGGTCGGAATAGAGGAGAGAACCGAGTTTAAGAGCACCAACCGCCCCCCCCTAGAGAGCAAAAGGCTCTTCCACCCCGCCAGGCGCTTATCCGCTTTCTCAATGATAGGGAGGAAGTCAGATTTTCGCAACGCCTTAGGTGATAAAGGTAAACCCAAGTACCTTAAGGGAAATCCTTGAGATTGGCAACCAAAGAAAGATGCGAGAGCTTCAGAATTGGGGCTCGGTAGGTTAACCGAAGAAATGGAACTTTTGCCGTAGTTGATATTAAGGCCTGAGATCTCCGTGAAAGCGTCAAGAATGACATTGATGACCCTTGCCGCTCTATCGGAACCATAAAAAAAAATAAGGATGTCATCAGCGAATTGTAGGGTGTGGACTCTGACAGTCCCGATGCCCACCGAAGGAAGGTCGAGAGAAGAAGAAGCCGCCTGCAGCATTCTGAATAGCACATCGATACACAGTATGAAGAGAAGGGGGGACAGAGGGTCGCCTTGACGCAGTCTACGTTTGCAAGGGAAGGAGTTGCCCGGGACACCATTAAGCAAAACCGCCGTACTGGAGGAGTGTAAGAGATCCATAATCCAACCTATCCACTTGGACCCGAATCCCCGAGCCATTAACAGATCCTGCAGGAAGGCCCAGTCGACGTGATCGAAGGCCCTTTCAAAATCAATCTTGAGAAGCGCCGCTTTTTGCTTAGAAGAGTGAAGATGATGGAGTAAGATATGGGCACAGTAGAAGTTATCAAGAAGCGATCTCCCTTTAATAAAAGCCGTCTGAAACGGATTGACAAGGTTGCCCAAGAGGCCCTGAAGTCTAACCGCCAGAACTTTTGAGATAATTTTGACCATGCTGTTCTCAAGGCATATAGGCCTAAAATCGCTAGCAGAGGAAGACTCGCTTTTCTTCGGGATAAGACACAGCCAACTTGCATTAATCTCGCGGAGATCCAGGCAACCGTTATGAAATTTGGAGAAGAGCTCCATAATATCAGCCTTGAGAACGGGCCAAAAGCGGTGGAAGAACAACATAGGAAAGCCATCGGGCCCGGGGGCTTTTTCCGACGCACAAGAGAAAATGACACTTCTGACCTCGTCCTCCTCGAACGGAGCCTTAAGGCTCAGGAAGTCGACCTCCGAATTAGTAAGAGAGAACAGCGAGGCAAAATTAAGGGAAGACCTTCTTTCAGACGCCGCCCCTAATTGCTTCACAAAGAAATCTAGCAAGTAGGCAGCAATAGAGTCCTGAGAAAAAAGAGTGGATGCTCCATCGGCAAGATGGGAGATGTAATTTTTGTTCCTGCGACAACAAGCTTTAAGGTGGAAGAATTTGGTGTTAGCGTCTCCCTCTCTAAGCCATTGCACCCTTGATCTCTGCCTCCATTTGATTTCCTCCTGCAAGCACAGTTCGTCATATCTCATTTTGAGAAGCGGTCTAAGCAAACACTCCAATTCGATTAGAGGTCTAGCTTCTTCAGCTTGGTCGAGCCACTCAAGCCACCCGAGACAAAGATCCTCCTGGATAGAGATGGTTGATTTAAGCCCCGCACTCCAAGAACGGAGGGCGGACTGGACGCTCTTGAACTTCGACGAGATTCTGCTAACAGAGTCGACCCCAGTAGATAAGCCATTCCACGCCTTAGCTATCACCTCAGAAACCGCCGGATAACGGAGCCAGTAAGACTCGAACCTAAACAGGTGGGGGGAGGGCAGAAAGGAGAAGGCCGTAAGCAACAGGGGGGTATGATCAGACCTGGGCCGAGGTAGGGCGCGAAGAGTTAAGCGCGGAAAGGAGAGATGCCAGTCTTTAGACACAAGAACACGGTCGAGGCGTTCGAGAGTGGGAAGACGCCTACCGTTTGTCCACGTGAAAGTTCTGTTCTGAATGGGAAGATCAATAAGGCCGAGATCAGTCACCACCTTTCTGAAATTAAGGATGTCACTCAGGTTCGAAGGCGGACCATTCTTATCCCGAAGAGAAAGAAGAACATTAAAATCGCCTAAAATAGTCCAGAGCCCCGCCGTCTGAGAGTCGATGGACCGAAGTTCAAGGAAGAAAGCCGATTTCAAGGTCGAAGAGTTGGGTCCATAAAGGTTGGAGACCGTGAAAAGCAAGCCGTCCACCCTTCTTCTCAAGACTACGTTCACCGAGAACAACCCAACCCAATCAAACACGCATTCGAAAATGGCTGGGTTCCAAGGAGTCAGGAGGCCCCCCCTCATCCCAACAGCATCAAGGGTGCGAAAATCACGGAGATGAAACCCGCAGAAAGAAAGAAACTTGGAGAGGGAGGTAGAGCAAAGCTTGGTTTCTTGCAAGCAAACCACACTACATTTCGCGTTCTTTAAAAAGGATTTGACCGTAGCGCACTTGGCGGGATCGTTGAGGCCACGAACGTTCCAAGTCAAAAATTTAAAAAGTCTGTTTCTAGCCATATAGATAGAGAGTACCCCCGCAACAGAAGGAAGACTCGAAGAGCCTGTCTCAAGATGAAACCCCCTCATCAACAGGACCTCCGCTAACAGGAACTAGCTCCGGCAAGTAGGAGGGGGGAAGGTCCCCAGAGATAATACCACAGGCTTTCTTGATCTGCTAAACTTTCGCCTCCGAAAGAGGGTTAAGGATGTCCGACCTGGAAGAGGGAGAAGGCCCGATATTCGGAGCTCCGGACGCTTCAGCCGGGACAGGAGCAGGAAGTGAACTGCCACCCGCAAAAACCGGAGAAGCGGGGATACAAGCCGGTGAAGAAGCAGGATCTTCCAAGATCGAAGAGAAGCGCACCCGTTTTAATTTTTTGCATATTAGATCTTGAGCCCGTAGGATAGAAGATTTTTGGACCCCTTTATGTTTGTCAGGCAGCCGGGGACTTCGCCAAAGTTGCACGATCGAGCCTGACGCGGAAAGATCCAATCGAGGAGGCGAAAGCAGACCCTTTCCGCGGTCGTCCACTCTCCCCTGAGTGCAACCGGATAGAGTGCCCATCGCACTGGTGGTGGGAGGAGTCTCCCGGTTCACGCGCTCCGGCTGACGATTGCCCAAAAACGGGGAGCAAACAACCTCCCCAGCCGAGGACTGAAGAGGAGGGAAATTTGAATCCGAAAGCACCAAGGCGCACGCCTGTTGTCGTCCCCGTCCGCCCCCCGACCCGCCTGACCCACCTGACCCCTCAGAGGAAGGATACAGCTGCTGATCTACAGGAGGCCGAGCCGAGCCCGCCGCAGGGATAGCGGAGAACCCCGAACACTTGATGAAGTCCTCTTGAGCGTCCGACGAGTCGAGGCCGAGGTGGTGATCCAGTTCTTCCCCAAGAAGAATAGGGTTGGTTTCTTCCCACGAATCGATAACGATGGGAATGCGAAACCGTCTATCCTCCACCATCAAGTTGAGGGCCTCGGGTATAGAGGTAACGTCAGAGCAGCGAATAAGAATCCTAAAACTTGAAACATCCTCCAATTCAGTACTACGACAGTCGCTCTCCCACAACTCCCCGAAGCCGCTTACAGCGGCTTTCACATCCTCCACGCTCCAACAAAGGATGGGCCAATTTATTAGCCGGATCCAAGCCTTATGGTAGAGGCGCCCTCTGGCTTCCTCCCCCGCTTCAGCCCAATTAGAAAAGAAGAAAGCAATACCTTCGAACCGAAGGGGACTACGCCTAATGACAGATTCCCTAACCGCCCAGCTCGGGAAGAAGACAACCGACGAAGTAGAACGAAAGCGAGCCACCTTGTAATCGGATGGAGAGCCCCCAAACAAGCCCGCCAGCCCCCTAGAGAGAACGCCCGAATCGATAGGGGAGTGGGAGCCACTAACCTGAACCCTAGCCACCCGACCTGACACCGAAGCATGCCCTGCCGAAGGGTTCGAGCATGGCAAGAAGACAGGTAGCTCACCCGGGTGTCGGGAAGGGGCTGCCGGCTCCATGCGAACGTCCACCGGGGGGGCCCTGCACCTGGAGGCTTGGTGTCCAGTGCGCATGCAAAGAAGACAACGTCGGGGCTCCCTGCAGCGCGCCGCCCGGTGTCCCCTTTCGAAGCACCGAAAGCACCGACCACGGAGCAGGGGGCTGAGAATAAAGCGAGGAGGGGAAGCCGGTAAGCCTGGGTGTCGGACGAACCTTGGTCCCCTAAGAAGTCGGGTAGGAGACGGCGGGCTCGAGGGAGGCGTCAGAACCGCGTCCTTGTAAGAGAAGAGCGGGCGGATTCGCGCCCCCCCCCTGAAGAGAAGCTGGAGGTGTTGACTCCTCGCAGCGCGGCGACGGGTTCGCACCCGCGGCGGAGAGCACCAAGGACGAAGCTTGGGGGAGGGGTACCGCGGTCTGTAGCGGGGGGGGGGGGGGGGGGGGGGAGGAGGATTTGGTGGCTAGGGCAGCGGTAGAGCGGGGGAGACGATTAGGACCCCTCATGGCTAGGGCAGCAAGTTTTAAAATTTTAGAGGGGTAAATTTGAAAACAGGAAAATTTTTAGGGGTACGTAGGAAATTGCCCCTATATATATATATATATATATATATATATATATATATATATATAGGACTTACATATTTTTAAAAGTACAAGTCTGAATATGCTTATAAATTTTTTACCATTAGATTTGTATTGAGATTTGTGTTATTTATTTTTTTTCTATATTTAGTTGACTTTACAATAGCACAAATTTCAATATAAATCCAATGGTAAAAAATTTACAAGTATAGTTGACTTTGTGCTTTTAAAATTATATAAGCTCTACTCTCTCTCTCTCTCTCTCTCTCTCTCTCTCTCTCTCTCTCTATATATATATATATATATATATATATATATATATATATATATATATATATATATATATATATATATATATATATATATATATCAATAGAAGATTATAAATCCTGAGTTTTGCCGAGCCTCCGTGGCGGCCTCTCAGCGATCCCGAGCCGACGTGGCGGCGTTCCGCGCTTCGTCGGTGTGGTTTGGACTACGAGCTCATATATTTCCTCTCTTCTATTTTCTTCTGTCAATCTACCCATGTGCCCCATGTGCTTGCACATGGTGTGTCTCCAGACCCCTCTCACCCTCGCTCTCTCTCTCCTCTATTCTCTCTAGGTTTTCCTCTCTCCCTCTCACTCTCTTTTTCTCATCTCTTCTCCCGCGCCGGGTTGCCCGCGCTCTTCCACATGGGTGTGCACTGTGCTGTACTTCCTCTTCTTCTTCCTCTTGCCCCTTTTGTGATTGGTGGATTTGAGGGTGCCCCTCATCCCCACCGCTCCGACTCCCCCACACGCGTCAACCTCGTCCCCTCCCCTTCCTCGGTGCGCTTCTCCCTCTCCCAACATCACAACAGCCACCACAGATCCACCTCACCGGGCCGATCCCTCGCCGCCGCCGACCCGATCCCGTCGCGCGGCCCCGTCGGTGGCGGCGCAGCCTCCGCCGGCGCGGCGCCGGGGCGGAGGACGTGCATGTGCTCCCCCACGACCCACCCCGGATCGTTCCGATGCAGCCTCCACAAGGGCTTCCCCAGCAGCAGCCCCCACCGCTCCTCCCACGCCGCGGCGTCCTCGCCCTCGAACCGCCTCAACGCGCGCCGCTCCGCCATGACCAACTCGCTCGTCCGCATCGGCACCGTCGAGGGCGACCTCGTCAAGCGCGCTCTCGCCGCCCTCATCCGCCCCTCCTCCCACCACCTCCGCCGCCGCTCTGCTTTCCAGCCCCGTCCCAGCCGCCTCTCCGTCATGTCCAAAGCTGACCCCCTCCCCCACCCCGATCTATGATCTCCACCGTCCGATCCCCTCAGATCTCAGATCTAGACGCAGGTTGGTAAAAAAAACAAAAAGGAGCAAAAAAAACAAGCGCCTCTACTCTACGTTTCTTCTCCATCTTCTCTCGGCATCGGCTTCAACATCGGCGTCCGAATCAAATCGAATCTCCGAGGAGACAACTCTACGCTCGGATTTTATTCATTTTTTTAGAATTTTTTTTTTCTTCGTTTTGTATCTGCAAAGGGGAGGCTGTGAGGACGGAATCAGAACCACCGACAAGGTCACCGGCGAGGGCTACGCCTGCAAGTCCATCTCCAAAAAGAAGCTGCGAACGGCGGTGGACATCGAGGACCTGCGCCGGGAGGTGGACATCATGCGCCACCTGCCGCCCCATCCCAACATCGTCAGCCTCAAGGACACCTACGAGGACGACTACGCCGTCCACCTCGTCATGGAGCTCTGCGAGGGAGGGGAGCTCTTCGACCGCATCGTCGCCAGGGGCCACTACACCGAGCGCGCCGCCGCCGAGGTCACCAGCACCATCGTCCAGGTCGTGCAGGTCCGCTCTAACTTGCTTTCAACCAACTTCTTCAACTGATTTCCTTTCTCTTTGAATTTCAGTTCTTATGACTATCTTCATAACAGCTGTTGTGGTTTAGAAATTCCGGCCTGCTATCTTTTGCAGCTCAAATACTCCATTTATGTTCTAGCGTTATTGGATAATATTTGTCTCTAACCGTTTCTTAGTATATGTGTATGCTTTGACAGCTTGAGCAAATTGGAACTGTAGAGTCTACGTTAAATTTCCTGGCAATGCTATGATCGTCGGTGGTAAATATATTGTCTTTACTGCACTTTCGTATGAAACGAGCTTGTTTCTTATCAATTTCTTTTTCCACATGATCATGTGTTTGTCACCCGTTACCTATGAGAATTTATTTAATATCATTTTTAGAATCATTTTCTACAATCTGTCAGCTCTTTGTGGAAAATCTCTGTGCAGTTAATGAATAATCTTTGTATAATGACTATTGTCATCAACAAATCCCACTATCTTCTTCCAATTTTGTTTAAAATCAAATTTAAAGTGATATCTAGACCGCCGCCGCCGCCAATGGGCTCATCAGTTGCCCGTCGCCGAGGAACGCTCGAAGGGCTCGGCGGAGGCTTGAGAAGGAGATTGTTAGAGAGGAGAGGGAATTGGGCCATGGAGAGGATGAGCTTGGGAGGGTGAGGAGGAGGAAGCAGAGCAGAACCAAGGTGGCGATCAAGGAGAAGTTGGATCTGGCGGCTTCGGTGCCTTCTCCGATCCCGAGTCCATTGCTGAGTAGGTGAAAATCTTAAGAAGGTTCACGGATTATTCCAAATTGTTGGTTTGTGATTTAAATTTTCTTAGTTTTGAGCTAATGCTGATGGTATGGGTCTGAAATGTAGAAGTAATTGATCACGATAAGCAAATAGTAGTAGATGATTTGTCGGAGAGGATTTTGGAACTGATAATGTGGAAGAACGTTGTAAAATCGTCGCTTTGGTTCGGTTCCGGGTCGATGCTCTTCTTGTCTTCTTCATTTTCCAAAGATTTTAGCTTCAGGTATGAGCAATTTGTGTTTCGTAAGATTATTTCTCACGCGGATTTGTTCATAGATTAAGATTTTGGGGGATATTTGCAGCATCATCTCCGCAATTTGTCACCTGTGCATTCTGATTTTGGGCTTGGCCTTCTTCAGAGATTCTATGCCCCAAAGGTACTTAATCTTTTCTATTCAAAATTTTCCTGTGTACATATTCCTGATGAGCCGAATTAATGATTTGAAAGTCTCATTCATGTACAGGCAGCAGATAAAATGGGGATGCAGCTTTGAACTGAAAGAAGAAGATATCGCTCGTGCAGCCCGGGTAATACTACCTATTGCGAACGCCGCCATGTCGAAGATTCAAGAGCTGTTCTCCGGTGAGCCATTGACGACTCTCAAAGTAAGACTTAAAACTTTTCTCAGCCTTTCATAAATCTACACTTAAATGCAAACTTTCATGAATTACTGAAGTTTCGCCTCTAATATCAGGTGCTACCTCTTCTTTTTTTCGGGGCCATACTACTATCTGTGCATTACATAGGGAGTCCAAACAGGTTTGTTATATTTGGGATTTGTGAAGCTTTTATACAATCCTACCATGCCATCTTGGCGAGATTGAGCCATTATGACCTATTACCGCTGCACTATTGCTGCCCCTGCTTTCGATGAAACTACTTTTCCCAAATTAACTTTCAGCCTTTTATTTCATCAGCAATTAACTGAGTCGCAAACAGAGTTGTTGGTGAGGATTCAAGGGATGAAACAGGTAAAGATAATGGTGTATGCTCTCACTCTTATCATATTTACATAGGTAAAAATGCATTTGGGACCTTTCAATTACAGGCCGTTCTTAAATATAACGCTTAACTTTATTTTGTTTTAATTAAATTTGAACATTTTGTTATGTCTAACAACAATTTCACTAAATTTAACGACTGTTAACAACTTTCTAGCGAATGAAACTGCAGATTTCGTCAACAGTTAGTGGCTAATTACTTCACAAAATCGCTAATATACTTAATTAGAATAATTTAGTTAAATTACATGAAACAATTACGCTAGGTATTTGGTACGACTCTGAATTCAGAATTTTTATTTTTTTAATACCATGTTAAATTATATGAAATAGCAGTTATTCTCCGACAGCTTAAGACTTTTAATATTTGTATTCAACGACCTCAATTCATAAAAGTAAAGTGGAGGGGAGTGATTTAGAATGACCTATAGTTGAGGGGTCTCAACATGTTTTAACCTTATGTATATATTCTGCTAGGTTGATTATAATTAGGTGATTATTCTCCTGCAGGAGGTGCAAAAATGGAGGTCAACTCTGGACACACAAGTCAAGACATATAAAGTTGTAAGTCTCTCTTCTTGGGCTTTTATTGGGACCTTATTTGTTAATTAACTTTAAAAATGTATTATTTATCAAATCAAAGTAGTAAAAGTTTGATGGATCTATCAAATTTTCTCGCCACATTAGGACCAGCCTCTTCTTTTCTTTCAGTTATGTCTCCACAAGATGATTCAATGTGTTTGGGCGGCGAAACTGAGTAAACAGTGATATGGTGAGTTCTTAAATGAATCATTTTTGAATGAACATGGTCAATGGTCATAAGATTTCCATGTGCTGTTACATGCTATTTCTGTATCAGTTTATTAGAAGTCAACTGAAACGTTCGGTACGGAGTGGTTCTAAATTGGCCATGCTTTGCGCAGCATGAAATGGTCAATTCGTACCTTGTGGAGAGGTCAATTTGGCAAATAATGTTCCTAGGGCGATCTCTCTCTCTCTCTCTCTCTCTCTCTCTCTCTCTCTCTCTGAATAATTTCCTAAACCAAACCAATCTAATAAAATGCCGTTCATTTGCATGCATGCATTGATATATGTATGTATCCAGAATTTATTGCTTAGATCAGGTTTGTTCCCAATGAGGCGATGATGATTGGAGCAGGTAATGGCGGAATGCTAACCTCTCTCTCCTTAGAGTCTTCTTTCACTTCCCACTCTAATGTGTTTGATGGCGAGGCATCTTGGATGGCCGCAGGGCTACAGATGCAACCGGTTGCCTTTAGGAGAGAATTGATTTAACCTCGAGGTGACGCTGTGGGTACTTTCTTCATCTCATTGATGAAACGCAAATCTGAACCTCCTTCTTCCCATTTTCTCCTAATAGTTCTGTAGTATGTTCTATTTAGAGAAGAAGGTTTATCTCTTATGTTGCCAATGTGTTCTTTTTCGCTATTATTTTTTTATAATTTGTTCGTTTTGCTTTTTGGGTTTTGTTCCTAAGATGTTTCATCTAAAGTTGTTCTTTTTATGCTTCTTATCTTCTGATTTCCCCTTGCATTCTAATCATCATGGATCTAATTTGCATATTCATCCTTCACATCTTTTGATACAGCTTTTGTTTATTGGTTACCATTCTTTTTATGCTTCGTAACTTCTGATTTCCCCTAATAACTTTGTAGAACTACAAGAAAGCTAAAAACATCTTAAAGCAGCTGCAAAGGTGCTCTCATGAGATTTTGTGTTGACATGAATATGCAATCCCGTAATTTGTTAAGTGTTAGTGTTATTTTCAGACAAAAACCCATCATAATGCTTATCACCATTATGAGAGCCATCAAGAATTTCAAATTTTGTTGCACTCTGATCAATCCATGAATGTGTCCAAGTCCTAGACTTTTATCAGTAATCATTTGTTCTTTATTATGCTGTCAACTTTCTGAGACCGCGCCAAAGTATAACTTCAGTCTTTAGTAATAAATTGATCTCTTTTCTGTTTGCCTATTTGATACCTATTTATGTAAATTGTTGGGTAATCTCATGTTCTATTTAATTATTTGCATTATTATGTCAGAATCATTTCACAGTATGAATTGGTGAGCTCATGAATGTTGGTTTGATATCAACCCTTTCTATGGCTTCTCCCATGATTCTATAAACTCATGCTGCTACTACCTGCTAGAGCACTGCGGAGGGAACAAAAACAAAAGGGGGAGAGAGAGAAAAAGGCGAAGGAGAAGGAAAAGAAGAAGAAGGAAAATAATAGGATAAAGGAGAGAATGAGAGGGGATTACTATTAGCTGATTACTAAAGTACAAAATGCCAATTAGGGTAGTTGGATTTTATTGCAATATGCCTTAGGTACTAATTAGTTAAAGTACTCTAGCTGAAAGTTAAATCACCGTTCGAAATCCATGCTTTCTCGATTTAGCCAAAGTTTGACGCGTTACACTTTTAGAGTGGTAGGTTGATTTGTTTGAAGTATAGTTTCGTCTTGAGGCTGTACATAGTCTTTAAAAACTATCCCCCCGATATCTTGAGATGAGAATAAGGTCTTCATTTGTATGCTCCAGCTGTCATAATTGTACTTCATCAAGCAAGGAACTTGAAGTTGTATACTGTTTAACATCTTACTAAATGAGGTCCCGATCTCAAGTACATGGTTCTAATACCATTTTCTTGCAATTAATTAGAGCAAAGAAATGACAAATAAAAATATAGGAACAAAAATTTAATTAGAGGACAATTGTTTTATTTATTTACTTATTGCTTGATAATATGATTACATCCCAATGCTTCTATTTATATGGCTTGAACTTCATATAGATCAGTACAATCAAATTTTGTCCAAAACTTTATAACAAATTTGATTAATACTAGAACTACTTATGATCTGAGATTTCTCACTGTGTATATGTAAAACTATTACAAAACTGGTTCCTGCATATATATATATATATATCACACAACTTAGAATTTAGTTGAACTTAAAATTTCTTTATGTTGTAGATAAATAATGCTTAGAGAATTGCACATAGATAGTATTGTTTCTTTGTTCATATAACTGTTTTAAGTTATTAGATGATATTTAAGATATTATGATGTTTTTGTGCAAATAAATACTTTTCTTTCGGGGTTGTATGATATCTGTTATGCAGCTCAGAAATTGTGCAAACAAGTGTAATGCAATGCAGAAGATGGCTTATATTTTTGTGCAGTTTGTTTGGCAAGAACCTTATGAATCAATTTCTTTCTTCCAAACGCATTACACTAGCAATTTACATGAAATTCATGAAGATTCTCATCATGGATTTCATAGTGCAATTCATTTCCTTGCTCTTGCATTTTTCCCTCTATTTCCTTCTGTGGTATACTAAACCTATACTTTATATGATAATCTTTTCGATTAGTAAACAAACCAAACTTATTAGATAGACTTCTCATTACAAAACTAGGATTCTCAAATATTATGTGAGGATATTAGCTCTTTGTTCTAAAAAATTCTTTCTGTATATTTTGTTTTTTGAGATTTCTCACTGTGTATATGTAAAATTATTACAAAACCAGTTTCTGTATATGTACATCACAGAATTTAGGATTTACTTGAATTTAAGATTTCGTTTTGTTGTAGATAGACAATGTTTAGAGAATTGTACATAGATCCTATTGTTCCTTTGTTCATATAACTGTTTTAAGTTATTAGATGATGTTTAAGATGTTTGGATGTTTTTGTGCAAATAAATTTTTTGCTTTTGGGGTTGTATGATGTCTACCGTACAGTTCAAAAATTGTGCAAATAAAGTTCAATGCAGTGCAGAATTTTCATACATCACTATACATATACAATGTGTTGGAATTAGTAGGCAAAAAAGGATTCTTATTTATAGATGTGCAAATAAGTTCAATGCAGTGCAGAATTTTCATGCATCACTATACATATACAATGTGTTGGAATTAGTAGGGAAAAAAGGATTCTTATTTATAGATTATCGGTACTCCTTATGTTTTCTTATCTAATGAGGAATATCGAGTATTCTTATTCTTAACCTGGTTATCCTCAATATATTAAGTTCAATCTTAATTCTCGCTTGGGTTAAAAGTTCGATTTAAATATTGACTGTGATAGACTAGAATTCAAACAACAAGGCTTTTCCCTACATTTTACCTATTATGTCAATTGAAAATATACAGTAGGTGTAGTGCAAATTTTACCTAGCGCACTAAATTATACTCTTGCATTCTTTCCTCTATTTGCTTATATGATATGCTGAACCTATACTTTATATAAGGGTCTTTTCAGTTAGTAAACAAACCAAACTTATTAGATGCAAATTCTTCCTTTGACTGTTTGTATTGTAGGATTGTCGGATTTTTACTATTATTTTTCAAAAGTACCTTTGGATGTGCTTACACTTACCGTAAATTCTTTGGATGCCTTTTGGAATGCTTGATAAGTAGAAAAAAATTCTATGATGCTTGATTTTCTTAATTTCGAAATAGTATACTGTACAAGTTTTTAAGTGTAGGTCTCTATGATCATAAGAATTTGTCCTATTTTGTAATTGAAGCTGTATAGCTTTCTAACTTGGATTAAACTTGCTTTTTCTATCTATGATATGTTCAATTTCGGGAGCTCACTTCATAACTAATTATATAAAGGTGGCAGCCTGTGGAGCATTCAACTCTTCGAGCTAAAGATGGAATAAGAGGGATTTTATAAGGTGAATGTCGATGTTGCAGCTGATGATTGGGTTAACATCACCAAGTTCTATGATGTCCTAATTTTTAATACTGGGCATTGGTAAGGTTATCACTTTAGTTGAAAAGATATCATTGCCTGTTCTCTAATGCTTTAATTGGAAAGATCTTATTACATGCTATCTGAACATATGTCCTCATATGTCTTCTTTTTGCACTATAATAATATACAGAGATGGTAGAGTAGTTAGTGTCTTAGTGCTGTATGACCTTCCTTGCTGCATTCAATAATAAAAAAAATTCTTTAAAGCATTTGGTGTTTACAAATTATCGAATTGTTAGATTTTTTAAACTGTCATCATTGCGCATTATACAATGTTGAACTCCTTACTTTCTTCCGATTTTAAGTGTATTCGTATTGTTACTAAATAAGTCTTCATTTCCTCTCAGTAGCAGCAGTGTCCCTGTGGCAATAATGAGAAGAGAAAATATAGATTCAGCGTATCTTTTCCTTTTTTGAATAGGTAATGAGTTTGAGATCACATTTGCAAGAAAGAACTCCAACATCATGAATTCTTTTTGTAGTGCAAGGTTTTAGTCACATGCTGTTTTAAGAATATTTTAATTGTCATATTCTGCTTTATGGTTGAACCTTTAACTGAAGTTTGGCATGCATTTCCGTCATTATGTTTCACTAAATTTTATCTGCGGGTGCTAATAAAATTTTGTAGTGTACTTTTAACATCTTTTCTTTGATATATTTTAAAGACTCGATTGTACAAAGCTTTTGGTTTCATTCAACTGAAATTGCAGATTCTACAAGACGGATTATTCTAGAAGTGTGTATATATGGATCCATTTTGTTTGTTTCTGTTTTTCTTCATTGGTTCTTCCAATGCTGAGAAGATAAACTGAATATGACTCTAGACATATTTTGGTCATTTCATTTAGCCAAAATAATTGGACTTCTGCAACCAAAAATAGAGTATTTAGAATGAAGAATATCAAGTTGGGTTACCATGGCCCTGTTGATCATATACACAGTTTACATCAATTGTTTATTTGATCTTTGACAGCTTTAACCTTAGGAGCCTATCAGATTGATTGAACTCAGTGAAAAAATTCCTCCTCTATATGAAAGCTAATGAGTTGAATGCTTTAGTGTTAATTAGAGGGCTTCTCGAATTGTGGTTAATCACAGTTTTAAATGGTATGGTTTTAAGTAAGTTGGGTGTTCCTAATTTGTGACTTTCAATGCCTTAACCTTTAATGTGTGTTCTTAATTTGTGAGTTTTCAATGAAGGTTCTTGAATGAAGCTATATCAAAACAAAAAAGAGTGCCCTTGGCATTTTTTCTACAAACAAGCTTCAATATATAGTATTCTTGGGTTACCTTAAAGTTTCCTTTGTGAAGGTCATATACGTATGGCTCTTGAGGGAAGATATAATAAAACAAGAGAGAAACAATTGGCATTTAATTGGTGGTTATAATGACAAAACTTAGTCCCTTAGGTTTGATTCAACTTTACTTAATGAAGGTTTTCTATGTATAGTTCTTGGTTGTTATAATGCAGCATGCTTTGGATTTGGTTTAGTTTCATTTGTTGATGGTCATATGCATATAGTTCTTTTGTTTGGGATGAATTACCTTGAATTGAATTTGATTGTTTTTTTTTTTTTTGGGTCCCAAATCACATGCACATAACATAAAGAATTAGAAAGGGCTTTTTTATTTATTTTTCTTACAGGGGAAAGATGTCAACCTCAAACCAACTGATATGCTTACACTTAACACTGTTTGGTAGCAAATCATAATAGAATTAAATTAATTTGCAATTTCCTGAATTCAAGTAAATTGATTTTGGACCTGAATTCTTTTGTGTAGAAAGAATGGAATTTGGTTGAATTCCAACATTTAACTTTCATGTTTGTTCTTAGTCATATGGCTTATAAAGAAATTGAGAAGGTATTTTTGGATAGACAGTTTTCATTATGCACGAGAAACACAATTCATGGCAAATCCAGGGCAGCAGCAGCAGCACCAGACTGCTGCTGCCTTGCAGGCTGCAGGACAGCAGCAGCAGCACCAGACTGCTGCTGCCCTGCAAGTAGCAGCAGCAGCTTGCTGCTGACTGCCCTGCAGGCTGCTGGCAGCAGCAGCACCGTTCACATTGGATGGTATGGATTTGTCCTGCTGCTGGTGAGCAGCGGAATCAATTCCGTGTGTAGGGATTGCTACACTCCCGGTTGTAGGAAATACATTCCCAAAGCACCCCTTGATCTACAGACATTCTCATGAATACCCAACTTACTCAAATCTAAAGGCCATTTAGTTGCACAAACACGTAACTAACCAGCTATTGTAACTAGAAGAACAATTGATACATCGACACATGGTTGGGGCCTTCGCTCATGGGACCCGATCCGTGCGGGCTCATTTATTTGTGAATACACTGGTGAAGTCATTGATGAGAGTAAAGTTGATTTGGATGATGAGGATGATGAATATCCATTTCAAAGTGCATGTCCTGGTGAGAAAACCCTAAGATGGAATTATGGAGCTGAGTTGGCAGAAGAATAAAGAAAATCTCAAATTAAAATTTTGAACAGCAGTCTGTTTGATCAAGTGCTTTCATTACAAGGTAATTTGCCTTTCATAATGCATAATATATTATCCCATGCAATATATGCCTCCTTTTATTTAAACTTTGAAGATTAAATTGCTGCTAGATGATACACGAACTGATTTTACTAATTAAGGAAAAAAGGGCAATTTACATTCTAATATTTCAACAGATATTTCATGAATATATTATTGCATACTGTGTATATCCTTGACTGAGAAGAATATATCTGGTTTTAGGGATTCGAAGTACTTCATGTGCTTTATGACTACTATTAATTGAAGATTGACAGCTCGCATTTTATGATTGCTTATTAAAAGGCTAACTTGACCTGCAGGCAACAAGATGAGGAATTGGATGAGCTAAGCGCAAGTGTTCAGAGAATTGGAGGTGTAGGACTTACCATACATGAAGAGCTGATTGGACAGGTATTATTAATATTAAGTTGCAAAATTTGCACCTGTATAGGGCATTAGAGATGGTTATCTGAACTTCAGTTGATTTTACTACCTACCTATTATTCATTTTGTTTTTGCTAGAGCATGCTTAAAAACCTTTGTCAAATTCGGTTAGAATTTAACTATTTGCATTACAAATCTTAAGTCAACTTGAGTGCTTTTGGGAGCATGCAGATCTTCGTACTTTCAAATTATTTTCAACAATGGAACATCTGAGTTGACTATGGACTTTTTAGACATAATCTACATTATTGAAAGTATCTAAAACCCAAAAATTTATGATTTTTCAACATTATTTGCTTAGCGATCAAAAGTTTTCAAAATTGATTATTGTAATAGCTGACGTGATATGTCTGTAAGTTAACAGTGTAAAATAATTTAAATCGGATGAAATTTAGGTCTTCTACTACTGTTTTTTACGAGATTTTCGTTTTCAGCTTTTCATTTTGAGATTGCTCATTCATTAGATAAATGATGTTGAGAATTCATGAAATTTGGTTTGTAGATACAAACATGTCTAATGTAGATTGATTTAGATGTCTCATCATTGTAAATAATTTAGAAGCCCGTAGGCTTTCGTGCTTCTACATGTACTCTAGCTGGACTCTATATAATATTGCATCAAATAACAGAATGTTGTACTAGAATACAACATATTCTTTGAAAAAATGTTGGAAATACCATAAAATGCTGATTGGAACATAAGGAAATTTAATATATTATAAGATTCGATAGCAAAATTTTTCAGGTTCAAATACATGTTTCAAAGTATGGCATTGTTCATGTAAGGTTCATATTCTCTTATGTCATACTAGAATTTAGCATCATCTTTCATTTTAGGAGCAGATTTCAACAGGACCACGTCCAATTACTATATTCTCATTCTTTTCTCCCCTATATTCACAATTTCCTTCCTGTATGATATGATTGCTTAAGTATTTTTTAGAGAGAAAGTAGTTTTGATCAAATTTTACTCAAGTACTTCGATTTCTCCTTAATACAGCATTGGTGCACAAAGAGTAAAAAATGTCTGTCTTGCCTTTCGAAGTTGCTGTGACGAGATTGAACCAGAGATCCATATTAACTGTGTTTGAGTAAGTGTCGTGTACTTCCTTTTGATATGGTAATCAGTTTCCCCTTTAGTAAGAAAAAAGAAATGGAAAAAAGAGAGAGCATGATTTGGCAGAGATCCTTTGAATCTAATAATGATTTATTAATAGGAGTGTAAGCAAAATATATTTAAGTTCAATTGTTGATTTTTCTTTCTCTA
Organism: Tillandsia fasciculata; assembly: GCA_029168755.2. Classification (NCBI taxonomy): domain Eukaryota; kingdom Viridiplantae; phylum Streptophyta; class Magnoliopsida; order Poales; family Bromeliaceae; genus Tillandsia; species Tillandsia fasciculata. The sequence goes on from CM054943.1 coordinate 21,083,804, forward strand.
TTAAAAGGATTATCCCTTTTTCCCTCATACTGAGCTTAAAGAAAAAGGAGAAGGCAATATGCAACTCTTTAAGAACTCAGGTTTTATTATATGTATTCATTGGTATTCCTTGATAACTCTATGTTGGCTATGTATGTGTACTTTTATGCGGCGGATCACGGGGATTTAGTTGTTTGTGGTTTTAGCATAATATAATTTTAATCTTTTGTTTACTTTTATGTAGTCACACTCAACTAATCACTATTTCCTTTTGTGTGTTTTTTTTCCCCACTGTCAGGTGAGCTTCATCGACAAGAATTGATGGACATAGTTAAACAATTCGAAGTTTTGATCGATTAGGGATATGTTCTTATGGAGCAGATGCATGAATCTATTGTTACAATGTAGTTGTATATTTGTGATTTTTTAAGTGAGTAAACTGTACTCTACAATCAGTTAGAATGTGTTTTAAATTTACATTCATACATGATTATAAATGTACTTTGTTTTGTGGTCAATTTGATCAATTTTGTTGCTTTCAGTTGTAAATAATTGCTCACAATACTTGCTTTGTATACTTCTGTTTAGCTTTCTTCTGTTGCTTGATGTTATCTATTGTTGCAGTTCACACATGCCTATGTTTCAGATTCTTTGTTCTTCATCAAAAACTGTAGGTTTAATAGGTAAAGGCGGCAGTATTGTGGCAAAAGCCACAATACTGTAAGAGGCTGGTGCAAAGTTTCCTTTTATATTTGCGTTTATACTTTTCTTCTAAATTTCGTTCTGCTTGATATTTCACGTGGATTTTATTGGATTCTACATGTGTATATATATGTATATATTATTCACCGGATGTAGAGTTCAAGTTGCTGTAGTTCCCAATATAAAGGAGATTTGATTGTCAATAATTACTTTGCGGAAGCATTACTTTATGTGAGGAATTATTTTGTGTGGATGATTATTTTTATGCCTTAACTATTTATTTGTAAGTTTAGTTCCTTATTACGATTGTCTTTTCTGCTTAGTTTACTTATGTTCCTTTGTGTTTACCTTGCCTTTTATCCTATACCTGTGTTGGTGGACTACAAGGTTATTTTGTAGGTTAGATAATATTTATCGAAAAATATTAAATAAAAAATAATATTTATTGAAGAAATTATACCCGCGGCGCAGCGCGGGTACTTCACTAGTATATAAAATTTGGTGGGAATCCCAAAAATTTGATTTCTACTCATCCTATTACTAAATATATGGCATTCCCATGTTTGGTTAGTAAAGTCATATTATTTGAGATTACTAATAAGATAGATTGATGTGTTTGTTTCACTTAATTAATTCAAATAATATTACTAGTAATATAAACACATTTGACACATATCATTTAACAATTAAATAATCTAAACTAATTAATTATACAAACAAGTACATTTGAAAATTAACTAACATACATTGCAAGTTAACAACAATAGCAAAAATTTAAACAAAAATTAACAAACTTCATATTTTTGAACAAAAATTAACATTTAAAAGTTAACAAACCTTCATATGCTGCAAGTTAAGAGAAAAACTCTGTACAAAATTCAAATGAACCAAATTCAAACAAATTTGACATATTTATTACAAAATAACTATAAAACTTGCATCACAATATTCAAACAAGCTAAAAAATTATAATATTTCGACAGTAATGGCATCATCATTAACAAAGACAATTGTTCAAAAATAAAAAATTTTAAGCATCATCGAATATCTATAACAAGTCCAAACAAGAAAGTAACATCTAGCATACAAAGTAAATAACAAGTTCAACACTTGGTAGACATTAAAAATAGGAATAATTACCTGTGTACCCCTGAAATATGAAGAAATATCTGATTTACCTCTCTTATTTTTTTCTTTTTAATATACCCTTCATACGTTCCACCGTTATTAAAAATACCCCTACTGTTTTCCTTTGTTAAGTTAACTAGGGTTAAACTAGAGTTAAATAATAATCGGAGTTGAAAACTATCAGATATACCTATTTTGCCCGGATTTAGGGTTTAGGGTGGGTTTAGGATTTTTTAGGGTTTTAGGGTTTAAGGTTTTTTAGGGTTTAGGGTTTTAGGATTTGGGGTTTAAGATTTTTTAGGGTTTAGGGTTTGGGGTTTAGAATTTTTTAGGGTTTAGGGTTTTAGAGTTTAGGGTTTAAGATATATTTGAAAGGGTAAAATAGTAATTTCACACAGATAACGGCAGTTCCAAACGGTACACTAACAGAGTTTAACTTCAAGGGTATTTTGGAAAGAAGTTGAAACGTAAGAAGGGTAGTTTTAATATTAGCCTTCTAAGAGGGGTAAATCTGAAAATAGAAAAATTTTTAGGGGTATATAGAAAATTGCCCCTTAAAAATATAAACAAAATACCCCAAAATTTAATGTCCACTAGTCATTATAAAATCTAAAACAACATTATCTACGTGCACTTAAAATATACTCAATATATTTCTTTCTAAACTCCATCGAAATTCCGTAAAACACATTCAATTTGGTTGTATTAGATATTAAGATTTCCAAAGCAACCAAGGATCCTTGCCTACAAGTCCCTCAACCTTCAAAAGCTGTTCAAACAATTTCTCCTTTCAAATTGCACCAGTTGCCATAAATTGGAAACAACTAGCTAACTTAAGAGGTACTTTCGCTAGCATTTCCAAGTACTTTCCAAGGTTTTAAGTATCCATCGGCACGGGTCGTATCTACCGTGCCGTACCGTATCAATAAGATACCGGCACGATACCGCTCCCGTGCCGATGACACAGTTCAAAACCCTTTTTTCTTAAAATTACTAAGTAATTTTCGTAATAAAGTTCAAAATATTTGATAAAGATACATAATAAGCAATTAAAAAATTTTGTCGCTAAAGAAATTAAATATTTCATGCCATTATGTGTCGGCACGCATGTATTTTTTGTGACCGGCACTCATGGCACGGCTCGGCACGCACCGTGCCGGCAAGTTTTCGGTACGATCCCGTGCCACGGCACTTAAATTCTTGGTACTTTCGCTAGCATTTCCAAACATGTTCTCAATGGAGCGCAATGTTGCATTAAAAGATTCCCTGATTGAGTCATCTATAGCTGAGGATCTTCTTTTTCGTATTTTTCTCGACGAACCAACACACGAATTGGTTGGTTCTGAACCTCTGCTTTCATCTGCATTAGCCATCTCCACATCAGGATTTTGAGTAGATGCTCCTTGATTGGTTTCTTCACCTTTGATATTTGCAATGGCATCTGTAGGAGATTCTGCTGCAATACCAGTCGCTCGATCCTTTCCAAACACAATCGATAACTCTTCTGAATAGGGAAAAGACTTGCCTCTCAACCCGGTGGCATTCGGATGACTCTGCAACAATATTCAAGATGTTAGAATTTAACTAAAGTTAAGAGCTGTATTTTGCAAAAAAAAAAAAAGAAAAAAAAAAGAGGATGTATTTTTTTTTATCACATCTTAAAGCTATTGAAGCAAAAATAAAAAAATAAAAAAATTACATACCTTAACCCAGTTATCGTCAACATTCTTGTCACATACAACACATTTATCATTATCGCTCCAGCCAAAATCACTTGCACTCGGTCTGAGCACCTCAAAAATTGCATTGTATTGTCTCTTCCATAACTTGAATCGAGATTCAATATGAGGCACTCATTTGAGCTCACAATCTAGAATCTTTCCATGCATCCATCTCTCCAATTACTGTAGATAACCATTTCTAAATGCTCCATTATCAGTCCTCCATTGTCCCGAATCAGCAAGATCTAGTAGGCACTCAATTAGTTTTTCGTCCTCGTGCTTAGTCCTTTGGGGCTTAATTCCTTTATCTTTTGCTTTTGATGTCTGTTGTGACGACACTTCCTCCATCCTAATAATGATTTATTCATATAGATAAACAACAAGAGTTAAGGCGAAATAGATAAATCAAAAATAAATAGGGAGCATCTAAAGAGTAAGACTTAATTGTAGTATCAAAGTAAACAAGAAGTATAGAAAAACAAATAAACAAAGTACATGAAGATAACAAATACATCAAAGTAAATGCATACATCAATGAGCATTGAACAATACCAAAAAGTAATATGATAATAGCAATTGTAAGTATTAACAAACAACTATCAAGATAAAATCTTTATTCTAACATCTAATACTAAAGAGTACATTTAACCCCTCCATTCATTCCACATTTGTAATGCCAATTCATCTCGCCAGGTATTCCAAGTATTGGAAGTTTCAATATATGTTATGTTGTCTCCTTGTATTCCATTGCTTGCGTCGGTTTCACCAAGCTCATTCTCGTATAGATCCACAAGAATCTCCCTACGAATTTGATTGTGAAGAAGAGCACATGCTGATATAATTTTGCATGCAACCTTCAAAGGATAGTAAGACTTTCCTCTAAGTATCGCCCATCGTCCTTTTAGTGGTCCAAAACATCTCTCAATGACATTTCGTGCGGACTAATATTTGTCGAATTCTTATGGAGTTTGCGGCTCCCTATTTTGCCTCCACTTGCTCAAATGATACCATTGACCTCTATAAGGCGTGAGAAACCCTTCGCCATTTGGATAACCGGCATCACAAAGATAATAATAACCTACATTTGCATTAAATAAATTAAACGATTGTAGATATAAATAACTATATCAACACCCTACTAGACACTTACCTTGGGGAACCCTTAGCCCATTTGGTCTTGAAATGACATCTCTAAGCACCCTAGAGTCTGAGGTCGAGCCCTCCCAACCAGGTAAGATATAGATAAATTGCATATCTTGTGAGCACACTCCTAACACATTCGTTATAAGATCTTTATTTCTATTTCGGTATCTAGCCCTATCAACTACGGAGACATGAACAGGGATATGAGTCCCATCTAGTACGCCAAGACAATTCTGCATGTTAAAATTATACGTTGTTATTTGCATATTGAAACAAACCAAATAATTTTCATTTGATTCATATAAAAAACGAGTCATACCTTAAACCACTTCCACCTTTCATCAGTTGAGTTCTCGAAAATCGGTTCGGGCTTTCTTAGTAAAATTTCATGGGATCGCAAGATAGCAGCTAAGACATTACTAAAAAATCTAGTTATTGTCTCCCTTGATCTGATAGATTGTCTTTTAATTATCCTATTCTTCACATCATGTGCAACAATATGTAGAAAGAAAGTAACCATTCCTCTATTGACATATTTCGGGTCCCACTCAATCTTCCAATGGTCGATAGTAGGTCACAAAGTACATGAAATGCCCTTCGATCCATACGAGTGTTCTCATAGCATGCCAGATCATTGTTATAAATTATTCTCCTAGGGCGCGTTTGGTAAGGGGGATAAGGGGGGAATACCCCCCTTATCCCCGTGTCCATACCCAAACGGGGACAGATTTTGGCGGAATCCGGATTCCAGGCGTGCTGGAATAGTGGGTATGGATCCTGGAATTTGAATTCCAGGAAATTGATGGAATTAGCAGGAACCCAACTGCGGCGCGGGGTTCGAGGCAACCATGTTTAATTAATCAACCATGCTTAATTATTTAATCGATTCCTAAATTCTAATTTCTAAAAATAATTTTCTAAAATTAAAATTATTTACAATATATTAAATAAAGATAATTTTAATTACCATTTAAAATGATTACTAAATTAGAATATTTAAAATTTATAATCTTTCCAAAAATAAAAACTCTTACTAAATTCAAATTTTTAAAATTTATAATATTTACAAAAATAAAATTTTTTAAAATAAAGATAAAATTACTTAATTACCCTTGAAGTAAAAGACAAAAACAACTCTATTTTGCATACCTAATAACCATTACCTTCTCAAAATGACCTACTATTGTAGGTCATAATTTAAAAATAATAAAATCTGAGTCATTAAACATGTATGGATGAACGCTAACTAAAAAAAAATATTTAGGAGTATGATTCAATTATATATTATAACAATTTTTTAAGACAAAAAAATTTCTTTCATCTTTTCATTTGCCCTAATATTGTAAATAAAAGTTCGCTCCGATCTTGATCTATCCTAAATAAAATAATAAATAAAAATAAATAGTAAAATAAAAATTAACTTGTGTTAAATTTTTTTCTGTCTATCAAAATAATATGGTTAGATAAAAAAGAAAAAAAAAATTTGTTAAATAATTATATTTTTAAATATTTTTTACAATTTTAAATAATATTTTAAATTTATTATTAGGTTGATTAATATAATAAATTATTTTATTTATATAATATATCATAAAGGGCAAAATAGTCAATACACAAATTTATCACTTATCAATTCTTCTTATTTCTCTATACTCAACCAAACACAATTTTTACCAATTCTTCTTATTCTCCTTATTCCTATATAATTTACCAAACACAATTTACTTTAATTCCGGTATAACTCATAAATCGAACCAAACGCAAATTTATACTAATTCCTGCTAATTCCAGAATCTGTACCTATCCCTGGTATAACAAAATTTTTTTAATCCCCGAAGCAAACGCTACCCTAATATTTATATGCCATATGAAGTGCCTTTGTAATGCTTGTCTTCCTCCCCAACGGTATCTCATGCGTTGTCTAAAATAAAAGAGTACCACCACTAATTTTAAAAGTAGCAATAATCTAATCATCTTCATGTATATCATTGTAATGCTCACAACGACGGGCAAGAATTCATTTGACGTTAGATCCATCTTCAAAACTACTAAAATAAAGTAAATAGAAATAAAAATTTCAGTCAAACTAAAGTAAAAAGTAGTTAAATAATACTTATAATAATGATTTTAAGATGCAGAATTTAATAAAATAGGTGTACTATTGACCATGAGGCACTAAATTGAGCTACTTAAAACACAACTTATCTAAAATAGACCTATGGTTTGAAGCTGAGTAGTTCATCAAGAGCAAATCCATAACTAAGCAATTTATTAAAAAAAGGCAAATATGAATGAAACAAAACCATGCAATGTTACTAAAAAAATCAAATATGAATGAAACAAAACCAAGCAATGTCAATTCCGAACTATAAGTAAGCAGTAAGCTAGGATGCAATGGTAGAACTTAGTATATCACATAGTTACCTTTTTCTAGCATCATGGCCCCCAAAACAATATTTTCTCAAGAAATAATGAAATGTAATAAAACAACAAAATCCATATTAACAATCTATAAACATATATTAATTCCCAATAAGAAAGCCACGTGTCACTTTTTTCTACACTTTTGAATATGGCGTCTTTTCCCCTTGAACCGGATTCTCAATGCGTTCATGCCGGCGTTCGGTTGTTGGGTGAGTATGTTTTTACCATTTGCGAACCCATAAAAGCGCATTTACTTTTGATACTCCCTGCTTCATTTCTAGTGCAATTCATACCTTCTATAGTTACCGGGTAACTTCCGACGCCGACAAGAGCTACATTTTATTCATGATTGTAAAAGGCTTACTCTTCAAAAATAAAAAAAAGGAGTGAGCATGGTCAAACAAAAATATGATGGCCAAACTTTGTTTATGGAGAAGAAATAAACCTTTCGATTTGTCTGATGTATTCTTCGAATCATTTTCCAGCAAAGAAAATAAAAGTTTTCCACCGTTCTCCTTTGTTCTGCATTTCTGCCATAGTAAGTGGTTTTCATTTATGTATGGACCTACTGTTATGTGTTCTAGGTGCATTTTGTGCTACTCCATACATTAATTTACAATGGCGATCTTATTGAACTTTTTGTGCTGCTAGTTGCTACTGCAACTTTATTCTTGACAGCAAAGTCTAGGCGTTTGGTTCGGGTATAAGAAAATTTTGGTTATATCGGGAATAGATATAAGTTATGGTATTAACAGGAACTAATGTTAATTTATGTTTGGATAGGTATAAGAGTTATACCGGGTATAAAGAAAATTGTGTTTGGTAAGTTAAAGAGAAATAAGAAGAATAAAAAGGACTAAAATTTTAATTTATGATTAAAATTTTACTGATATGATTTTAAATATTTAATTTAAAATATTTATTAAAAAAATTATTAAAATTTATATTTTACTTATACATAAAAAAAAATTATTAAAAAAAATTATCATATAATTTATTAAAATTATATGATAAATTTATTAAAAATTAAAGTTATAAATTTTAAAAGCTATAAAATTTAAAAGTTTAAAAATGTTAAAAATTTTAATTTTAATTGTCTTAAAAAATTACAAAAGTAAAAGCAAAAATTTTATTTTTAAAATTAGTATAAATTTTAAAAAAAAATTATTAAAAAATTTGCATAAATTTAAAAAATTTTAAATTAATAAATTTTAAAAAAAATTTAGAAAAAATTATATTTTTAGATTTATTAAAAAGTAAATTAAAAATTTTAAAATTTATAAAATAAAAAAATAAATTTTAAATTTTATAAATTTATTAAACATCTTATCATTAAAAAAAAAAGAAAAAAAAAAAAAAAAAAAAAAAGAGCTGGTAGGTGGAATAAAAAGTTGTTCCACCTAGGGGTGGAAATAGCCTATTCCCACCCCTATAATTTTAGTTTGAGGATAAGGTGGGGGATAACCCCTTATCCCCTTATCCCCGTTGCCAAACGGAGGCTAAAGAAACTACATGCCTTTTGAATACAGTACTCAGGGCATTTGTTTCATGATGTAAGTAGCAGTAATATTTTTTGCACTGATGATAAAATTATTTCAATAAATTTTATTTCAGATGAAAGTTATTAAAAGAGAATAACAAAACCCACTTGAATAGCAACCCCATTCACTATGAAAGCTAATAAATCAACAAAACCCATTTGATTAGGTAACCTATTCAACCTAAAAGCTAGAAGCACAACAAATCCATTCAAAATCTAAACTAATTAATCAATAAATTCATCCAAAATCAAAGGTAATAGAACAAAAAACTCATTAAACAATAAATTCATTCAAAATCAAATCAACAAGAGTACTAAACCGATTAAACAACATTTTATAGCATTAATACAAACTAAAAAGATTTTTTCCATGGTGTAACAATAGGTCCATCCAAAAAAAAAAAAAGGTTTAGATCTGAGATTGGGGGAAGAAATGGAAGAAAAAATTACCTCACGAATCTCACTCGAAAGCAAGGAGATCTCAAAAATGGCAAACGATGACCCTGCGATTGATGGAGGTAATCATAGTGCGGTGCCCTAGGTCGAGAGAAGAGCTCAGACAAGGTGCTCGCATGGTGTAGAGAGTGGATAGGGGAAGGTGTTGCGTACCTGACCCGACGCAACCGTCGAGGATGATACTACTCTGAGACTTGGATGGTGTCGGGGATGATGAGGTTTAGGCCCGACGGCTAAACCACAATACGCAACCGGTTATAGATCCGGTGAAGAAAGGATGAGAAGAACGTGAGGGTGATGAGAAAATGAGGGATGGGTTTGATAGAGAAGAGAAGGAATGAGAGGGTTAGAACGAGAAGGGAGGTAAAGATTGAAGAAGAAGAAGATTTTGATTCTTGATAATTCTTGTTGTTCCTTCTGTTACATTTGCCCTTTTATTATCCCGAACTGATATCAAAATTGTAAATCCTAATTCCTATGACTTAAATGGACTAAGGCCCAACAACTGTTGGCCCCTTCTAATAGACCCTATTATTAACCATTCACTCGGGCCCAATGGGCCGCCCACTCAACCTGAACCCTACTCCTGCCCTTGTTCATCTGGAACCTTCGCCCTCTCCATTCCAAGCTGCCACCCCCTCCGCTGCTCTTCCCCTTGCCGCTCGTCCGCAGCTGAACGGTGGCTCTCGACCGAGCCTTTCTACCTAGCGCGCTCGGCCGGTTTCTTCTCCGAAGGCGTCGATATTGTGAGCTAAGTCCTTGGCCCCAACTGGTATTTATTTTCTTGCAATTTATTCCCTAACTGTGACTCCCCTAATCCCTAATTCACTTGGCAGACGTAACACTCCCCCCCTCTTCGAACGATCCTTGTCCTCAAGGATCAAATGAAGGAAATTGCTTGCGAAGCAACCAGTAGTCCTCCCAGGTGGCCTTTTCAGCAGGCAGGTTGCTCCACTGCACGAGCACTTCGGTAGTCGCTCTGTTCCCTCGCTTCGCCAACCTTCTCTCCAGTATTGCTTCAGGTTCGGCTAGGACTTGTCCTTCATCTCCAACCGCTGGTAAGTGTGGGGTTGCTTGCATCTCGGTGGGTGGCCCTTTCTTAAGCAATGAGACATGGAACACCGGGTGTATCCTCGACCCTTCAGGTAGTAATAACCTGTACGCGACCGGACCGACTCGCTCTATAATTTGGAAGGGCCCGAAATACCTCGCGCTCAACTTAATACTTTTCCTTATGGCCACTGAGGACTGTCGGTACGGTTGGAGTTTGAGGTAAACCCAGTCCCCTTCAGTATACTCCTTGTCCTTCCTATGCCGGTCAGCTTGTTGCTTCATTCTGTTCTGGGCGAGTTGGAGTCGATCCCGCAACTCCCTAGTCAACTGTTCTCGTTCTCTTGCTCGCTCCTTAAGTTCTGGGGTGGTCGCTGTACCCATTGTAGGCAGTAAAGGGTTTGGGGGTGGGAGTCCGTACAGTGCTTCAAAAGGTGTCATGCCGATAGCGGAGTGGAAATTAGTGTTGTACCACCACTCCGCCGTCGCCAGCCAAGAATGCCATTTCTTCGGATGCTGAAAACATAAGCATCGTAGGTATGTTTCTAGGCATCTGTTTACTCTCTCGGTCTGTCCATCAGTCTCAGGGTGGTAAGCTGAACTCATTTTTAGTTTGGTCCCCATTTGTTTGAATAAGTCCTTCCAAAATTGGCTCGTGAAGATCTTGTCCCTGTCGGAAACAATGCTCCTTGGGCACCCATGCAATTTGCCTACCGTTCTAAAAAATACCTCGGCCACTTCGGGTGCAGAGAATGGATGCCTGAGGGACATAAAATGAGCGTACTTTGTGAGTCGGTCCACCACCACCAGTATGGTATCCTTCCCTTCAGATTTTGGGAGTGCTTCCACGAAGTCCATGCTCACACTTTCCCAGATTTGTTCCGGAATCGGTAGCGGCTGTAGCAAGCCGGAATAAGGTGATCCATCCACCTTATTTTGCGCACAAGCTGCACAATCCTTAACCCAATTTTCGACGTCCCTTTTCATCCCCGGCCAATAAAAATGCTGTCTCATCCTTCTATAGGTGTTATGAATCCCCGAGTGACCTCCTAATGCAGAATTATGCATCTGATCCAATATTCGCTCTCTTAAACCTCCAGAACTCCCTATTAACAACCTCCCCTTATGCCTTAAGAGCTCACTGCTATAAGTGTAGCCCTCCGAAGTGGGCTGTTGCAGAGTCAGGTCTCGCACCAATCGTTCGCACCAGAAATCGCCTCTATAGCTATCCACCACCTCCTGTGCCCACTCAGGTATGATCGTAGATATCGCTACTATCGACCCTTCTTCCCCATCTTTTCTCGATAACGCATCCGCCGCGGCGTTCTCCCTCCCCTTTCTATATTGGATGGTATAGTCAAGCCCCATCAGCTTGAACATCCCCTTTTGTTGCATGGGTGTTGAGATCCTCTGCTCCAATAAGTGTTTCAAGCTCTCGTGATCCGTCTTGATTATAAACGCCCGTGGGCTCAAATAGTGCTTCCATTTTTGCACAGCCATAAGAATAGCTAAAAATTCTTTCTCGTAGGTCGATAGCCCCAAATGCTTATTGGCTATGGCCTTACTCAAGTAAGCAATTGGCCTACCATCCTGAGTCAAAACTGCTCCTATCCCGGTACCGCACGCGTCTACTTCCACAGTGAATGGGCGCGTAAAGTTCGGCATGGCCAATACAGGAGCCTCGGTCATAGCCGTTTTGAGCTTGTTAAATGCCGATTGGGCTTCCTCATTCCAGCGGAAGTGATCCTTCTTAAGTAGTTCAGTTAGGGGTTTACTAATGCTTCCATACCCCTTGATAAACTTTCGATAGTACCCTGTGAGCCCTAGAAAACCCCGCAATTTCTTTAATGTTTTCGGTTCAGGCCAGCTTTCATAGCCTCGATTTTTGAAGGATCTGTGGCCACTCCATGTTTGGAGATTATGTGACCTAAGTACTCCACCCGGTCCTGACCGAAACTGCATTTACTCATTTTTGCATACAACTGGTTCCTCCTTAACTTCTCTAGCACAGCCTGTATGTGGCCTTCGTGGTCCTTCAGGTCCTTGCTATAGATTAAGATATCGTCGAAAAATACCAACACAAACCTCCTCAAATATGGCTCGAATATAGAATTCATAACTGCCTGAAATGTCGCGGGTGCATTAGTGAGACCGAAGGGCATGACTCGGAACTCATAATGTCCTTGATGAGTCCGGAAGGCCGTTTTAGGTATATCCGAGGGCTTCATTCGGATCTGGTGATAACCTGATCTCAAGTCTATTTTTGAAAAGTAACTCGATCCCCCTAATTCATCGAGCAGGTCGTCTATGATCGGGATCGGAAATTTATCCTTCACTGTCTGTTTGTTAAGCTGTCTGTAGTCAATGCACATGCGCCAAGTTCCGTCCTTCTTTTTTACGAGCAAGGCGGGTGATGCAAATGGGCTGTTGCTCCGCCTTACAACTGAGTGATCCATCAACTCTCTTATTTGTCTCTCGATCTCCTCCTTTTGTTCGTGGGAATACCGGTATGGCCTCACGTTCACCGGCACACTATTTTCTTGCAAGGGAATCTGATGGTCCTGTGATCTTGTCGGAGGTAGTGATTTGGGCTCCTGGAAGACATCCTGGTAACAGTCCAGAACTCGCTGTAGGGTCGGGTGGATGGGTGTACATTCTCCCACATCCCTCACAATTACACCATTGCTAATGAGATAGCACTCTCCATTGCTCATCTCCTGGTTCCACTGGGCTGCGGATATCAGTTTCAACTTAGCCCCCTCCTCGATCCCTTTTAGCTCTAACAGTTGGTTATCCTTGGTAATGGTAACCGAGTTAAGAGAGAAATCGAAGGTGACCTTACCGTAGGACTTGAGCCAATCAATTCCTAACACTATACTCGATCCTTCTAATCGGATCACCCTCAAATCCATCGTGAATGCTTGCCCTTGCATCTCCCATGTAAACTCGGGGCACTTGAGCTTGCTAAGTACCATATGCCCATTTGCCACTGTCACCACTAGGGGTGGCGCCGCTTCCATTCGGGCCTTCACTTCACGGGCTACTTCGAGGTCGATGAAGCTATGCGTGCTTCCCGTGTCTATCAAAATGGTAACCGTCTTATTTCTGGTTTCCCCTCTTATCTTAATGGTGTCCTGCGGCCTCTCGCCGCTAAGAGCATGGACTGATACTTCGCTCTCCTGCGACCCATCATCAATCTCAGAATTATTCATCTCTTGCTCTTCTTGTTCTGTGAGCTCTTGTAAGTAGCCTTTGTCATATACCTCCATAATCCCCTCTGCTGCCTGAATAGAATTTATTGATTTATTAGCACAAACGTGCCCGGGAAAATACTTGTCTCCACACCTAAAACACAATCCGGCGGCCCGCCTTTGATCTATTAGTTGCTTGTTGCTGTGCTGTTGACTTCCGAAGGCCCTCTGTGGGTTTGGGTAGGGAGCTTGGCTGGTTCATTGAACCGACTGGTGGAAATCCCGGATTGTTGCTTTGCTTGTGGGTACTGCTGGGAGGAACCTCCGGGCGCCTTCGGGCTAAACTTATTCTTCTTGTTGATTACAGCTAGAGCTCTCTCGTGTAGTTTTGCTTGCTCGTAGGCCTCCTCTAATGTCCCTGGGTGGTTGATATCGAGGAATGGAACCAACTCCTCCTTAAGCCCATTGATGTAACATGAGATGAAATACTCCTCGGTTAACAACGGATTATAATAAAGAAGCTGGGACCTTAAGCCCTCAAACCCTTCTTGGTAGCTTTCAACTGTTCCTTCCTGCTTTAAGTTAGTGAACTCTCTAATTAAATACCTCTCCCCCGCTTGCGCGAATCTTTTACATATTGCTTCGGTAAACTCATCCCAAGTGACAGTATGCTTGTTAATGAAGTACCCTTGCTTCCAAATTCTTGCCTTGCCTAATAAATGCATTGTGGCGCATCCGACCCATTGTTGCTGAGGGATTTGGTACAGTTCAAAGTAGTATTCGCAATTTTCGATCCATCCACGGGGGTCCTCTCCTGCGAATGTGGGGAAGTCCAATCTTGGATAAGGTATGTGTTGATATTGATTGAAACTTCTAATGGCCCCGTGCGGCGAATACTCGTCTTCTAACTCCTGGTGCCTTACAGGAGTGGGTAGTAAGCCTTTACCCCTTTCTTCTCTCATGCTTATTGGTGTTTGTACCCCTGTTGGTCTGACTCTTTGTGGGTTCCGTTGCTCAGGTGGATTTGATGCAGGATGCGACTTGAGTGGAGGTGGCTGGGTTGAAAATAGCTTCAGCAGCTCCTCATGTCTCTTAGCGGCTTCAGTTTGCATGAGTTCATATTGCTTTTGACCGGTATCTCTTATTTCCGCGATCTGGTGAGTTAACCCTTCAACCTTGCTCTGGTATTCCGCTCCCAACTCTTGCATCCTTTCTTCTAAAGAGTTTATGTGATCGTTGAAGTCCCTCAGTCGTGTTCCTTCGGCCATTTCTGATTCTTCCAGGTACTTGGGGTTAAATTTAAATTTATTTTTTCCCTTTCCCCCTATCTTGAATATTTGATTTAAGCTCTGGTTATCGACTTGCCTCCGATTGCCCTGTGATGTCTATCTGAGGGATGACCCCCTGCTGCCCTGGGATCGGACCGCTCTGATACCAATATTGTTGCGTACCTGACCCGACGCAACCGTCGAGGATGATACTACTCTGAGACTTGGATGGTGTCGGGGATGATGAGGTTTAGGCCCGACGGCTAAACCACAATACGCAACCGGTTATAGATCCGGTGAAGAAAGGATGAGAAGAACGTGAGGGTGATGAGAAAATGAGGGATGGGTTTGATAGAGAAGAGAAGGAATGAGAGGGTTAGAACGAGAAGGGAGGTAAAGATTGAAGAAGAAGAAGATTTTGATTCTTGATAATTCTTGTTGTTCCTTCTGTTACATTTGCCCTTTTATTATCCCGAACTGATATCAAAATTGTAAATCCTAATTCCTATGACTTAAATGGACTAAGGCCCAACAACTGTTGGCCCCTTCTAATAGACCCTATTATTAACCATTCACTTGGGCCCAATGGGCCGCCCACTCAACCCGAACCCTACTCCTCCTTCTAGTTCGTCTGGAACCTTCGCCCTTCCCATTCCAAGCTGCCACCCCCTCCGCTGCTCTTCCCCTTGCCGCTCGTCCGCAGCTGAACGGTGGCTCTCGACCGAGCCTTTCTACCTAGCGCGCTCGGCCGGTTTCTTCTCCGAAGGCGTCGATATTGTGAGCTAAGTCCTTGGCCCCAACTGGTA
The DNA here is from genome assembly GCA_029168755.2 of Tillandsia fasciculata. Classification (NCBI taxonomy): domain Eukaryota; kingdom Viridiplantae; phylum Streptophyta; class Magnoliopsida; order Poales; family Bromeliaceae; genus Tillandsia; species Tillandsia fasciculata. Next base: position 21,099,212 of record CM054943.1, read on the forward strand.
TTTATTTTCTTGCAATTTATTCCCTAACTGTGACTCCCCTAATCCCTAATTCACTTGGCAGACGTAACAGAAGGTTTCTCAAATAGGGTTGGGAAGAAAATAAAAGGTGGGATTCGAAAATTTAACATTACCCCAATTAATTAATGTGAGATGCCTATGTTATGACAAGTTAATAAGATTAGTACTTTTGGATTAATTTCATTCCTAAGTGAATCAAAGATTACCAAGTAGATTGCTTAATGTATTTAATCATATTTTTTTATTTGGAATAATTGCCTGTGTAATCCTGAAATCTGAAGAAATATCTGATTTATCCCTCTTATTTTTCTCTTTCTAATATATCCTTCATACGTTCTACCGTTATTAAAAATACTCCTACCGTTTCCCTTTGTTAAGTTAACTAGGGTTAAACTAGAGTTAAATAATAATCGGAGTTGAAAACTATCAGATATACCTATTTTGCCCGGGTTTAGGGTTTAGGATTTTTTAGGGTTTAAGGGTTTAGGGTTTAGGATTTTAGGGTTTTAGGGTTTAGGGTTTTTTAAGGTTCTAGGGTTTAGGGTTTAGGGTTTTAGGGTTTAGGGTTTAGGGTTTTTAGGGTTTTAGGGTTTAGGGTTTAGGGTTTTAGGGTTTAGGGTTTAGGGTTTTAAGGTTTAGGGGTTTAGGATTTTAAATGCTGTTTGGGTATAAAATGAGGGATAACTCCCTTATCCCCCCTTATACCGGTTGCCAAACGACCCCTTAGGGTTTAGTGGGTGGTTGATTGAATAGTAAAAATCTTAGAAAATTACTATAATCCCAATCGCACATACTTTCATCCAACGACTAAAAACTTGATAGCACTAATTGCTTGGTGCTATCGATAGTATTCCAGCCGGACTATATATATATATATATATATATGGATGCAGTATGTAACGAAATATGATGCTTTCTCAAAATTAAACGAAATATAATGCTTTCTCAAAATTAACTGGCGCTAATTTTTTAACATATTATTTGTATATATTATTGATGAGCTAATGTCCATAATATATATATATATATATATATATATATATATATATATATATATATATATATATATATATATATATATATTGAATTGTTCATCCATAGAGTAGCATAAATAATTGCGAACACATTAATTTGGTATAAAAGTAATACCCTAGGGCGGCAAAATAAGAATCTTCCCTTTATGAAAGAGATGTGGTCATTATTTTCCATTTCAACGATGCCGTCATTTTCCTTCAATTGTTTCCTTCTCAGCTTTTCGCTTGCAAAATGATAAATTCTTCGGTAATTATTATGAGAGCTCTTCCCAACTGAAACCAGTCCTTTTGGGATTGTGACCCAGTGCTCAAGCTGCTTCCGTGAAACTCATCAAAGTAGATTAATTGGTTTAAAATTCTTTTTCACGGTTCAGATCAATAGTTCAATCAGAAACTATGTATTAATTCTTTAATAATCTACACTTTAGATCAATAGTTTTTAATATAAGTGATAAAAAATTTAATGGTTGATATTTGTTATTTTTTGATTTCTCAGAAAGTCATTCATTCTATAATTATTTTAGGCTAAATTATATAAAACCTCCTTGTAATATTCCATTTTTTCACTTTGCCCCCTGTCTTTTAAAAGCTTATATTTTGCCCCCTCGTAATTACTGAAATATGCATTTAACCCCGCCGTCATCATTCCGTGAGTGAACCGTCAATTTTTTAAAAAATATTATTTGACATACCCAAAATAACCTTCAAAAATGACGGAAAATAAGCTAAAATTCATTCTCTCTAATATAAGGTAAGGGCATTTTCGTCAATTTACCTCCTCCGTTAACGCGGTTACTCCCTAAAGACAATTCGGTAATTATGAGAAAAAAAAATGTAGGCTTTTAAAAAACAGGGGGGCAAAGTGAAAAAGCGGGATATTACAGAGAGATTTTCTGTAATTTAGCCATTATTTTAAATCTAGCACGCTTAATTTTTTTAATCTTTTAAGTCTTGCTGCCATCCAAAATGCTATAGTCGGATTAAGAAATTTAGTCATATTATATTATTTATATATATAACTAATACATATTTCCGGAGTGTCACAGAAGACTGGTTGCTTCATATTTCCAGCTAAGTTTATTTTAAAAATAATAAATAAAAATAAACGAAGCGGGTACTATATTATTTTTCTCTCTAAAAAAAATTCTATATTTTAAATATATTTTTAATTATAAATACATAATATTATATAAATAATATAAAATATATTTTTTATTTTATATAAATATAAAAAATAATAATTAAATATTTATAACGTATCTCAATATTTAAGGATAACTGTTCTAGTCTTTAAGGTAGCGTTTGGTTCGGGGATTAGAAAAATTTTGTTATACCAGGGATAGGTACAGATTCTGGTATTAGCAGGAATTAGTGTAAATTTGCGTTTGGTTCGATTTATGAGTTATACCGGAATTAAAGTAAATTGTGTTTGGTAAATTATATAGGAATAAGGAGAATAAGAAGAATTGGTAAAAATTGTGTTTGGTTGAGTATAGAGGAATAAGAAGAATTGATAAGTGATAAATTTGTGTATTGACTATTTTGCCCTTTATGATATATTATATAAATAAAATAATTTATTATATTAATCAACCTAATAATAAATTAAAAATATTATTTAAAATTGTAAAAAATATTTAAAAATATATAATAAATAAATAAAAATACTAAAAAATTATAGAAAATTACATATTAAAATATTTAAAATATTTGATTGTTTAACCAGTAAACAATAGCTAAGAAAATTTTAATTTTGTCCTTTGAAATATTTTTATAGTATAATTTAATATTAATCTAAATTAATATTAAATTATTATAGTATAATTTTAAATTTAATATTAAACAATAGCTAAGAAAATTTTAATTTTGTCCTTTTAAATTTTGTCCTTTTAATATTAATCTCCTTCTCCGATCGCCTTCTCCGGGCCGCGGAGAGGGGCGCAGAGGGGCGCGGAGAGGGGCGCAGAGGGGTCGCAGCGGGGTCGGAGAGGGGCGCAGGGGGGCGCGGAGAGGGGCGCAGAGGGGTCGCAGCGGGGTCGGAGAGGGGTCGCAGCGGGGCGCGGAGAGGGGCGCAGAGGGGCGCGGAGAGGGGCGCAGAGGGGCCGCAGAGGGGCGCGGAGAGGGGCGCAGAGGGGCGTGGCGCGGAGAAGGAGATCGGAGAAGGAGATCGGAGAAGAGTAAAGCAAGGTTGGGGGCGTGGCGCGGAGAAGGAGATCGGAGAAGGAGATCGGAGAAGAGTAAAGCAAGGTTGGGGAGAAGAGTAAAGCAAGCTTGGGGAGAAGAGTAAAGCAAGGTTGCCTCGAACCCCGCACCAAAGTTGGGTTCCTCCTAATTCCACCAATTTACGGGAATTCAAATTCCCGATTCCATACCTACTATTCCAGGTTGCCTAGAATCCGGATTCCGCAAAAATCTGTCCCCGTTTGGGTATGGACACGGGGATAAGGAGGGTATTCCCCCCTTATCCCCCTTACCAAACGCGCCCTTAGGGTTTAGGGTTTATGGTTTAGGGTATATTTGAAAGGGCAAAATAGTAATTACACACAGATAACGGCAGTTTCAGAGTTTAACTTCAGGGGTATTTTGGAAAGAAGTTGGAACGTAAGAAGGATAGTTTTAATATTAGCCTTCTAAGAAGCGTAAATATGAAAACAAGGAAATTTTTAAGGGTATATAGAAAATTACCCCTTTTTATTTTTTTTGGTTGAATTATCGAGAATTTAAAAAAAATAACACGAACCAAATACGCCTTTAAAAGCACCAAAGTGTTGGTGTGCTCTATCATTTTTGATTTTTGAATCAATCCTAGTCATATTTGGATTAATGACTTGTCTCACAAGTAACTATTATTGAATTTTGTTTCAATAACCAAAAAATTAGTTTCAATAGCTAAAATTTTTTTGGTGCCTTTAAAAACATTCTAGCTCAATATACATAAATGAATCTCTTTATAACTGAGTTCAACTTTATATCTAAGTTGGTGTAGTACTCACCGATTTTCATTTTGAAATTTTAATAAAAATTTAAATATATATATAGAGTTGAGTATGACTTAAGTTATGAGTAACTTATAAATTTCAATTTATTTACTAGAAAGTTGGCTAGTTTGATCTATCCGGATCTAAACTCAATGATATAAATACACGATTTGAACAGTTTCATCAATCTGAGCACAATGGCGCAATTCAAATTTATGTTTGAAAAACCTAGGTTATCGAAAAACATGCAAAACAGTGAAATTCACTATATTAATCGCTTAGCTGCCTAACGAAGCTCAAACTCAACGAACCAAAATCGCCACTCGATAGGTTTCATTGAACCGAATGTCGTGGTGCCGTCCATTTTTACATTTGACGACTTGAAAACCTCAAAAAGTGCAAAAAATAGCAAAATTCAGTGTAAAATCCCTAAAATGCTAATATTTTATGCATGGATTTTCACCAAACTCCATGAGGAAGGGTCTCTATGCAATTGTTACCTACAGCTGTGGACTCATTAAAAAATAATTAAGTTTAGTGAGTCTTTTAGCATATTGTTCATAGGTTATATAAGTAACCTTTTAGGAGAGAAACCCTAGTATCCTAGCCGCATCCCTCTTGAAACTACAGCCACCTACGACTTCTTCTCTCCCTCATTTGTCTTCCCCAAGCAGCAACACCTCTGACCACCGCCTCCCCTCGTCCGAAAAGCAACTACAAACTAGATCCTAACTTGCGCTCGGGTGGTGGAGAAGGAGAAGGCTTCAAACCTCAAAGATTTGCACCTAGACCCTACTACGACCTTCACCTTCATTAGGAGGTCGAGCTCGAGGAGGTTGGTGGTCCGCTTTGGCCGCACGACGCAGGAGGGCCACTACCTCTTCTTCTTCCTCGAATCCGACCAAGGTGAACTCGTCTTTTTGTTGCTTTTATTCATACCTGGGAACCTCCTTTCTCACTAGAACCTCTCTGTAACTTTCCCTGCAAAGCACCGACGCCGGGGAAGCGTCGGGTTGCTTGCGGGAACACAAGACCCACCGAAACCCTAATTCACGCCGCCGCAGCCGTATGCCACGCCTGATGGCGCGAATCCATATCTAAGATGATGGGCATCTTCTTCTGATCCTGTAGAGATGCTCCATGAAGTTTCATAGTGAATGGTTGAGTGTAGAAGCTGCAATTTGGAACTCTAGTTCTAGGTTGTTGTGCCTTAGCCAAGCATGGTCGTACGCCTCCACCGTCGCTCCCAGCCGCCGGCCATCCTCATAGCTGACTCCCTCTCATCAAGACAGCCCTGCTAGTGCCCTTGCTTGAGCCCGAAACCTACTGCTTTGACCTATCTCCTTGGTTGCTCTCTGGGTTAGCCGCAAGCCTAGCTCCGGCCATCTACTGTACCCCGATGCAAGCTTTGGCCCTGGTGGAGCCCTTACCGCCTCTGGGAATTTCTTCCAACTGCTGCTCGCCTTTGGCCCCTATTTGAACTCGAGTTTTTCCTAGCTCGGCCAACTCGAGCTCCTTGTGAAGAGATCTTGGCCGAGGTTGTCCCTGCAACTGTTCCGGGAGCTTTGCAACTTCGCTGAGGTGAGCCCTCAATTCCTTTTAGCCTACTGAGCATGATGCTCACTTCTATTGCTAATATGGTTGAGTGGATAGATCAATACGGCAACCTAGGTCCTTGGTGAATATTATAAGTTGACCCTAGGCCGATCCAAAAGTCTTCATATGTGACATAGTAGCTTAAAAACCTATTTAAATCATGTATTTACACAAATATAATAAACCTTAGGGGTCTAAATGCAAATGTAGCCTTATGGACTGTCTTGGGCAGTGAGTTGATGATCTCTAAACTCTTCGTTTGAGATCTGACGACTTTCGTTGAGTGGAATATAATTTACGAATCATAAATCAATTTATCAGCATTTCGGCATAAATCATGCAATTCGAGGAATAAAGGTGGTTAGTAATGATTGCTAGATGTCCCTGGTTATTCCCAATACTATCCTGGCTGGCCCAGTGATTTCAGTTGAGCGTTGGCGACTTTTGGAGCCGAAACTGACTTTTTTGAGAGTGATTTTTGTGACGCCCCACTTCCCAGGGGGTCACCCATCCTAGAACTACTCTAGCTCTAGCACGCTTAACTCTCATGTTCCTCTTGGATCTTGCTACCATCCAAAATACTATAGCCGGGTTAGAGATTTAGTCCTATTATATCATTTATATATAGGACTAATCCAAATTCCGGGAGTGTCACATTCTTCCCCCCTTTTAAGCCCTGACGTCCACGTCAGGCTCAAGCACACTCACAAGCACCAGGCAATGTGAGACTCGTCTCGCTAGCCTTAGCCGACCTTGTGAGGAGCTGCACTCCACTCACAACGGTCATTAGCCGGGGAGCCTCGCTCTACCCGCTATATAACCCTGGCTCAGCCAAGACTCATCTCACATTTCTGGCTGGTGAATGGCTCTGATACCAACTGTGACGCCCCACTTCCCAGGGGGTCACCCATCCTAGAACTACTCTAGCTCTAGCACGCTTAACTCTCATGTTCCTCTTGGATCTTGCTACCATCCAAAATACTATAGCCGGGTTAGAGATTTAGTCCTATTATATCATTTATATATAGGACTAATCCAAATTCCGGGGGTGTCACAATTTTAGTGTTTATGGCAATGATTGAGTATAGAGTCGCACCCAGTGGAAGGTTAGTGCCCGAACGTCTTCAGCGAAGTGTTTCTGGGCAGCCCGTCAAGTTTTGTTGAATTTAGAAACCTGTAGGCATAAATAGTGTCATGCCCCGAGTATAAACCAGAACCCGGGCTCGTCAACAGATCCACCGTGCACACAGAATTTTTTATGTACACGAAGCGTTGGTAACCTGCTCAGATATAAGATATACAATAAAAGAGCATAATACGGAGCTAAACTAAACAAAACTACATAATAATCTCAGACTGGAAATAAGATACAAGCTGTAATGATATAATAAACTCCCAGCTCACTGAAATAAATACAACTAGCTGGCAAAAGTCAGACCCAAAAGTAAAATGCTACAGTCTGAGATACAAAAGGGGTACAATAAAAGTCTATCCACTCTCATGGTCGGGGCAGACGATCTAGCTAGTCCGCTATCCTATTACCTCGATCTGCCGCTGATGGCCCAGCAGCTCCCGCAGACGACTCTGCAAAACAAAGGAAAAGAGACAGAAAACAACAATGGGGGGTGAGAACTACTAGATAAACCAGTAGCCTCCCCTAGTGGGTAAATCCTCAACTCTGACGGACCCACTAGGACTACTAGAGGCGAAGGAAAAAGGTGAAGTGGTAAGGTAAATAAGATGCTGAAATAGGAAAACTACCACTACTATGCCTCTAAATGCCATGTCGAACGAAATGACTGAATGTATGCATCAATATCTAACATGCCTGCCTGAATAAACCCAATCGATGGACCAGTAGGAACTGGTACTGCCTGCTGTGCTTGCCGTATCGGGTATGCTGGCCACGCATAACACCGATGTAAAGAAGGAGTCTCAAGGACTCAAAGCCTACTTGTTGCACACTCCGGAGTGGCACTCCAGGGGAGCGACCCACACGAGTAAAGTATCTCAGTAACCAATAACATAAGTATCATAAAACAGCAGGACTGGATCAAGACTCTGATCAAAGTGGGAAAACCCATCCACTAAAGAAATCCTCGATCCCCAATCTGATGCACAAGTACTCAATGAGTGGGAAACTCCATCCACTAGCAAAAAGCCCGATTCCCAATCTGATGCACAAGTAAACATCCGGTCAACTGCCTAATATCCACGGTCACCGCAATACCCCATAAGACCAAAGCCTGATAAAGTAATCAACATCTGGCCAATCGCCTGATGTCCGTGGTTGCCATAATGCCCCACAACCCATAATCGAGTCTAACCTGTCTCAGACTCAATGGCCTCAACTACACTACCCCCAAAACCCTGCTCAAACCGAGCAACATGCATCTGAATGCAAAGAAGAATAATAAAACATGGTTTCTCCTAAGTCAAGTCCCAGTATGATAGTGTAGCAATAAATAGTGGCCTAACTAGATGTCCATACAAGCATGCAATTGTCCTCTTTTAAAACTGTAGGAAATTGTCTGATGTTTATTTTAAAAAGATTGATCTTACTATACCAACATGATAAGTCACTTGCATGCGAGATTATGATATAGCATTTATCCCAACAATAGTGACCCAATTTAACATAAATAAGCTGTCATATAATCTGTGGGGTCAACATGTATGGTTCTCAAATAGGATATCAATTGTCACATTTAATTTAGGGGAATTCTAATAATCCTAGTAAGCAAGTCAAAAGTGAGGTAAGCAACAACCACCCACATTGAAAAGTGCAATCCACACCAAAATAGCCTCATCGCTGTCCACAGTTCTCTAATCCCGCAACTCACCGAAAGCAGTGCACAACTGTACAGAATAATGCACCCGGTGTAAATACAAATCCCCAAAATACAATTTTTACTGTTTTCCAAATAGCACGAAAAAAGAGGAGTTTTCACCTTTGTACTGTACTCCGAAAAATCCAAAAAAATACGGTTGCGTTCCTTGCGATGACTAGATCGAAATCGACTACTTATACGCCTTGATCCGATGCTCCTAGGCCAAGATATAAATCGAACAAGTCGGTACTGTCCAAAATTCATCACAGAAAAAGGGGGGTCAAAGGTGCCTCGGGAACCATGCCAAAAGTGCGAAATAGAGCAAATTGATCAACACGAAAAACGAAGCCTTATCTCTTAGGAATGCGCTGCCGTAGAAATCGCTAAAAAATTCCTCCTGGTTTATCCATAGTGAATTTTTGACTAAACTGCGACGGTAACGGGCCGAAATGGGGGAAAAACCGAGGCGTACTATAAAATCGATATCACCGTTGCCGAGCCTCCAAAAATTCTGGAAATCCACCAAGAGATCAAAAATAACAAGAGGAACTTTTGTAAAGGACTCTCAAACAGAGGTTGGATTTGGATTCAGCGCGGAAAAACGCTTGAAAACGGCTATTTGCTTGTTTAATTCTGAGTCCGGATGCAGAAAAACGGACTCCCGCAAGTTTTCAATGGATTCTGGTGCATGGGGGAGGGCGTAGACCGGCTGGGTGCCACGTGGCGGCCTATTATTGGCTGGTTCACAGTGCGCAGTCCACAGAGCAGCGCCGCATGGCGGATGGACCCGGTGCGGGGACACATGGCGCCCCAAGAGTGGCCGGCGCGCGATGGGCGGTCCACGGAACCCTGCTGTGAGGACCCGGATCCCCACGGCAGTGTTTACTGTTGGTTGGAGGCTTCTAGGGGTGCGTGTGTGCGTGCCGGGCCCCAGAATTAAGTTTTTGGTTAATTTGGAGCTTGTTTCTTTTCTGGAGGTCCATTTTGGGTGTGTGTGGTGTTTGCGCGCTTATCGGAGCCAAGAATGTGACCCGGAACGGAAATTGGATCAAGTTTACTTTTCCGGGAAATTTTGAGAAATTTTAGAAGTGGTATTTGGCCGATCGGACCTCGGATTTGGATTCAGCGCGCGAAAACGAGCGAAATGGACTATTTACTTGAATTTTTCGGAGCCCGGACGCGAAAACACGGAAACCGAGGCACAGGTTACTGTTCCGGCCGCCGGAGGAGCGCCGGCGGCGGCGGAGCGCGGCGGAGCGCGGCGGCGGGCGGCGGCGCAGGCGCGCGGTCCACCGCGGGGGCGCGTGCACCGGGCGCGGGCCACGTGGCGCGCTGCGGTTGGCCGGCGCAGCGGGCGCGGTCCACGGGACTTGGCGGGGTGTACGGTGGACCGAGGGTAGGCCACGTGGCATTCTGTGGTTGGTACGGTGTTGTGCACGCGGTCCACGAACTTTTGGCTCTGGTGCACGGTAGACCGGTGGACACGTGGCGTTGTGTGGTTGGCGGGCTCTGGTGCGCTCGGTCCACGGAGCAGCGGCGGCTGAGGCGGTGCCTCGGGGCGCGTGCCCGACCCGGGTCCGGCGGCGGCGCGGCCGCGCACGTCGCGCGACGTGCGCGTTGACCGGTCGACGTGGGGGGCGCCACGTGGCGCCCCGTGGTTGGTCGGGCGTACCGGTGCACGACCCACGGTCGGGACACGTGGCGTCCCGTGGTTCGTCGCGGTGCGTGCACCGGGTGCGGGGGAGCAGGAATGGGACACGTGGCGGCCTGAGGGCGTTTCGGGCGCGCACAGTAACGGGCCGGCCCGTTACTGTAGCCGCCCGAAAGTTTCGGGCGCCCGAAAGTTGGGCCCGAATCTTTGACTTGTTCTTTTTTTGGGCTGATTCTTTTGGAGCCTATAAATAGGCCACCTTGGGCTGGAATTTTGCACCATTTCCCGTGGGAATTTGCCTCTGCTCCCTTCACAAGATTTCTTCCTCTCCCTCTTGGGAATCTCCTGGTGAAATTTCAGAACTTTTGGAAGCCGCGACGACTGTGTTTTCTACCTCGAAGTGCGGAGCGACGGTTTTCTGTTGGAGGCCCGTTACCGTCGCATTTCGGTCAAAAATTTCCACAGAGCTACCCCGACATCCGATTTCAGCGATTTTTGCGGCGTTGGATTCACGAGAGGTAAATCTTCGACTTTCGTGTTGAGTGTTTTGTCCAGATTTGGGTTTTTGGCACGGATTTCGAGGCATTACTGAGCCGCTGTTTTGTTGTGAGATTTCTGGACAGCACTCACTTCGCGGATTTTTATCTCCTCATCCGGACATCGGAATTCGACGATTCAAGAGCCTATCGACATCTACACTTCGCGAGGATCGTCGGGATATTTTTATTGGAATTTTAGAAAATTTATTTTCAGGTGAAAATCGCGTGTGAACAGTAATTGTGTATGCAGATTTTTGGAATGTGATTGTTATGTGTAAATTGGTTGTAATTGCGAGTTGTTGTTGTACCCAGGACTGTAAGAGCACTTTCTCTGTGCTTCTGGATCTGTGGATCTGGGCAGTTGTCGCTTTCTGGACTGTTTATCTGTACCGTCCCGGACAGTTAGCGCGATCAGGTGGGTGATCCTGCTTTCAAATTCTATGGACTGCACTCTAATTCTACAAGTAGATTAGCATGCATGTTAGTATATGAGCCAGATAATATGTGTAAACTGTATGTTGGAAACCACTGTAGCTAATTGCTAAATCTGTCGATCTCTTGATAGACTCTGCAACTTGGGAACTTAACTTAGCATATTTGCCTGTTATTTAATTATTATGTGCCATTAAACTACAGTAACTTGAACATACATCAGATTTATTTATCACTTTAGCCTTTCCACAGTGGTAGTATTCTTGTCACTCTGATTATAGTGATTTTTCCCCGAGTCGTGGGCCGGGAGGTTTATTAGCTGGGGATTGCATTTGCACTCGCGTCTGGGGACCGAGTGGCGTCTGTAGCAGTCTGTAGATCGGCTTGCATTGAGATAGTGATAGTGATAGTGATAGTGACAGTGGATCTGGGATCTTTGGGACATGGTCATAGTGACAGTGTGGATTTTTAGCCAGTGAGTGAGATAGTGATTGGATCATAGCCTGCATGTGCCACATTTGTGCTGGACAGTGTTGCGCAGTTATTTGACTCGAGCGGGTCGCTCCCCTCGAGTGCCACTCCGGAGTAGGCGAGACCGGGTTGTAGTACCGGCTTTGAGATTGAGCTAGATACCGGGTTGGAGTACCGGACATACCTACAGCAGTAGGTAGGCGCAGGTTTGACTGGACCCGTTGTGGCAGTCAGTTTGGATTGGGTGTTCCGAGTTGAGTATCAGTTGTGGCATATCGTCCTCCTGTTCTTCCCCTTGAGCATTGTAGATAGGGATATAGTAGCAGTAGATGTTTACTTTCCAGCTTTTCATACTGCATTCCTTTTGTTACTTTTATCTCTAGTAGACTTAGTGGGCAGGCCGTCGGGCTTGTTGGCGGCACCCACTGAGAACTACTGTGGGAGGTAGTTCTCACACCCGTCGTGGTGTCTTTTCCCCAGGGACTTCAGCTCCAGTTCCTGCGGTGCCAGTTGCTGATCCTGCACTTCCAGACCGAGGTAAGGGAGTCGCGAGATAGATCCCTTCCCCCTTCAGCTTCAGTGTGTTATAGAAGTACCCTTCTATTTTGGTTGTGTGATGTTTGAGAGATTATGTAGTGAGGTATCGAGTTGTACTTTTCTTCTTTCTTTGAGAGACTTTTGTATTTATGGTGAGGACTTTTTGTATTATGAGAGTTGTACTTATTTTATTTCCAGCAGTTTACTTTACTCTGATATCTGTTTAGTGTAGTATCTCCCTTTTTGCAGGTTAGACGCTACGCCTCTACAGGGCTTCCTGTGGGGACGGCGGATCTGTTGGCGAGCCCGGGGTACAGTCTTGACCCCGGGGCGTGACAGATTAGAGTGGTATCAGAGCTTAGGGTGTAGGTCTTGAGGACTTAGGAACCCTAGGCTTATGGTTAAACCCTAGGATGACCCACGTGAGAGCCGAGACTTTTAGCGAAAGTCTTGATTGGGTATCTAACTCTCCCGAGTGGATAGGGATGAGTGATAGACATGCCTTCCTTCTGTGGCGACTATGTTGGCTGCAGACAACATAGTGCTTCGGGAAGGGGGACATGCCTTTTGACTTTCGCTAGATTGGGTCGAGTGTTGCTTTTGGTTTTGATTGTGTGTTTTGTCCCTCAGGTGGGGATGCCTCCTCGACGTTCGATGGTGACGCGCTCGCAGCCTTCGTCCTCTGAGCCCGAGCAGGAGGACTCGGGGCGAGGACCACAGGCTGAGATTCAGGAGCTCCGTGCCCAGATGGCACAGTTGGCTGAGGCGGCTAGACGCCAGGAGGAGGCAGTGGCGCGGCTGACGCTCTTATTGGAGCAGAGAGCACAGCCGGCAGTGGCACCCCCTGAGGCTTCGCCGGTGCCTTCTTCCCCTGTTGTGGCACCCCCTGTGGTGCAGCCGGCACCGGCGGTTCCTGCTGAGCCGGTTTCGAGTAGGCCACCGGCCGGGGCGACGGGAGCGTTGACTGAGACAGAGCAGCGGGAGGTTGTTGATTTGCTGATGAGACTGCGGCGGTTCGATCCGCCCCGCTTTTCGGGCATGGATGCTGAGCCTTGGGCAGCCGAGACTTGGATTACCACCTTGGAGCGCCACTTTGAGAGCTTATTTGTGGATGAGAGGTATCGGGTTATTCTGGCTACCCATTTTCTGGAGAGCAACGCCGAGGCGTGGTGGCGGCGTGTGCGACCCGCTGGTCCACCGGGGACGCAGCTTCTTTCCTGGACCGAGTTCCGAAGCATGTTGCTGGGAGCCTTCTTTCCAGAGAGTGTTCGACAGCGGCTAGAGGAGCGGTTGAAGAATCTCCGCCAGGGAGATAGGCCTGTGCACTTGTACATAGCAGAATTTAACCAGTTACTGGCTTGTGTGCCTCACGTGGCTAGAGATGAGAGCCATCGCGTTTATATGTTTGAGAGAGGACTTCGCCGAGACATTTACCAGTTTGTCCGCTCCCGCCGACTGCAGACCTTGGAGGCCTCGATGGAGCAGGCTTTGTACGTAGAGAGTGGAGAGGCCGTGATGGATGAGGTATCTCCGGCCCCTGTAGCGACTTCTGGGGCGAAGCGCCCGGCATCTCCGGAGGAGGGGCAGTCTAGTAGGCAGGAACCCCCGAGACCTCCACGTTCCCACTCGCAGGGCCAGGGGTACCAGGGACATCAGAGATCGGGGGCGTCTCGCCAGATACAGCAGCAGCAGCGTCGACCCCCACGACAGCAGCAGTTCTCACCGCAGACTTTTCAGCAGCAGCGCCCAGATCGGTGTGTTATCTGTGGAGGCCCACATTTACCGACTCAGTGCCCGCAGAGACAGGGCCATTGTTTTCGCTGCGGGCAGGCCGGTCACTTTGCGAGCGTGTGCCCTAGAGCCGGCCATCCAGCTCCTTCATCAACATCTGCACCGTTTGTCCCTTACCAGCCAGCCGATCCTTCTGCGGCCTATAGCAGGCCAGATGTTGCCTCATCTTCTTCCCGACAGCCAGAGCGACGTCCCCCGGCACCGAGCGGTCGTGTTTATGCCGCTCAAGTTGAGGACACTCCAGCAGCTGAGCAGGTCATTGCAGGTATTATTCTGATCTTAGCGCTCCGTGCTCAGGTTTCTTTTGATACCGGTGCATCTCATTTATTCATCAGTAGAGTTTTTGCATCTATCTGCATGATATCAGGGCATGTGCATCTTAGCATAATTTAAGGGGTAGGGATTTTGTGACTTGCATTAGTGTTGGGATTCATCCTAGTATCCTCCAGCAGAGGCGAATTTTGGGCGTGATCATAACGGCTGAAACCTTGCGAGGCACGCCGATTGTTGTGTTGGTTCAGTTGCAGCTTCCCGACTTAGATTGAGCACTTGGGATGGACCAGTTGGTGCGGTATCGTGCAACATTTGATTGCGAACGGAGAACAGCGGCCTTTCCGCGAATTGGACGACAGAAGATCATTTCCACTGGTTACTGAGGCATCCTTCCTGCAGCAGTGGCTTCAGCGGCTTTGGGTTAGGTGCGACTTGTCGAGCGTAGGTGACGCCTAGGACTAGAGGGTTTGTCTCTAGGGGTCTTGGTTAGAGTGGTGCTTCTTTTAGGGGCCCGTTCTTCTGTTAAGTTTTGCGGCGTAATTCGAATAGCTTGGACGCGTAGAGATGGTTGTTCTACCTCGTCCCCGGTGTTTGGAGAATTCCTGAGTTTTTCGCAGTTGGACGCGCTCTGTGGAGTGTTTGTAGCGACTGGGGAGACGGAGTTTGTGTGTTGAAGACTTACCTTGGGCTTGGAGACTCCCTTTTGAGCTGTGTTTGTTTCGAGGACGAAACTTTCTTTTAGTGGGGGAGGATGTGAGGACCCGGATCCCCACGGCAGTGTTTACTGTTGGTTGGAGGCTTCTAGGGGTGCGTGTGTGCGTGCCGGGCCCCAGAATTAAGTTTTTGGTTAATTTGGAGCTTGTTTCTTTTCTGGAGGTCCATTTTGGGTGTGTGTGGTGTTTGCGCGCTTATCGGAGCCAAGAATGTGACCCGGAACGGAAATTGGATCAAGTTTACTTTTCCGGGAAATTTTGGAAAATTTTAGAAGTGGTATTTGGCCGATCGGACCTCGGATTTGGATTCAGCGCGCGAAAACGAGCGAAATGGACTATTTACTTGAATTTTTCGGAGCCCGGACGCGAAAACACGGAAACCGAGGCACAGGTTACTGTTCCGGCCGCCGGAGGAGCGCCGGCGGGGGCGGAGCGCGGCGGCGGGCGGCGGCGCAGGCGCGCGGTCCACCGCGGGGGCGCGTGCACCAGGCGCGGGCCACGTGGCGCGCTGCGGTTAGCCGGCGCAGCGGGCGCGGTCCACGGGACTTGGCGGGGTGTACGGTGGACCGAGGGTAGGCCACGTGGCATTCTGTGGTTGGTACGGTGTTGTGCACGCGGTCCACGAACTTTTGGCTCTGGTGCACGGTAGACCGGTGGACACGTGGCGTTGTGTGGTTGGCGGGCTCTGGTGCGCTCGGTCCACGGAGCAGCGGCGGCTGAGGCGGTGCCTCGGGGCGCGTGCCCGACCCGGGTCCGGCGGCGGCGCGGCCGCGCACGTCGCGCGACGTGCGCATTGACCGGTCGACGTGGGGGGCGCCACGTGGCGCCCCGTGGTTGGTCGGGCGTACCGGTGCACGACCCACGGTCGGGACACGTGGCGTCCCGTGGTTCGTCGCGGTGCGTGCACCGGGTGCGGGGGAGCAGGAATGGGACACGTGGCGGCCTGAGGGCGTTTCGGGCGCGCACAGTAACGGGCCGGCCCGTTACTGTAGCCGCCCGAAAGTTTCGGGCGCCCGAAAGTTGGGCCCGAATCTTTGACTTGTTCTTTTTTTGGGCTGATTCTTTTGGAGCCTATAAATAGGCCACCTTGGGCCGGAATTTTGCACCATTTCCCGTGGGAATTTGCCTCTGCTCCCTTCACAAGATTTCTTCCTCTCCCTCTTGGGAATCTCCTGGTGAAATTTCAGAACTTTTGGAAGCCGCGACGACTGTGTTTTCTACCTCGAAGTGCAGAGCGACGGTTTTCTGTTGGAGGCCCGTTACCATCGCATTTCGGTCAAAAATTTCCACAGAGCTACCCCAACATCCGATTTCAGCGATTTTTGCGGCGTTGGATTCACGAGAGGTAAATATTCGACTTTCGTGTTGAGTGTTTTGTCCAGATTTGGGTTTTTGGCACGTATTTCGAGGCATTACTGAGCCGCTGTTTTGTTGTGAGATTTCTGGACAGCACTCACTTCGCGGATTTTTATCTCCTCATCCGGACATCGGAATTCGACGATTCAAGAGCCTATCGACATCTACACTTCGCGAGGATCGTCGGGATATTTTTATTGGAATTTTAGAAAATTTATTTTCAGGTGAAAATCGCGTGTGAACAGTAACTGTGTATGCAGATTTTTGGAATGTGATTGTTATGTGTAAATTGGTTGTAATTGCGAGTTGTTGTTGTACCCAGGACTGTAAGAGCACTTTCTCTGTGCTTCTGGATCTGTGGATCTGGGCAGTTGTCGCTTTCTGGACTGTTTACCTGTACCGTCCCGGACAGTTAGCGCGATCAGGTGGGTGATCCTGCTTACAAATTCTATGGACTGCACTCTAATTCTACAAGTAGATTAGCATGCATGTTAGTATATGAGCCAGATAATATGTGTAAACTGTATATTGGAAACCACTGTAGCTAATTGCTAAATCTGTCGATCTCTTGATAGACTCTGCAACTTGGGAACTTAATTTAGCATATTTGCCTGTTATTTAATTATTAGGTGCCATTAAACTACAGTAACTTGAACATACATCAGATTTATTTATCACTTTAGCCTTTCCACAGTGGTAGTATTCTTGTCACTCTGATTATAGTGATTTTTCCCCGAGTCGTGGGCCGGGAGGTTTATTAGCTGGGGATTGCTTTTGCACTCGCGTCTGGGGACCGAGTGGCGTCTGTAGCAGTCTGTAGATCGGCTTGCATTGAGATAGTGATAGTGATAGTGATAGTGACAGTGGATCTGGGATCTTTGGGACATGGTCATAGTGACAGTGTGGATTTTTAGCCAGTGAGTGAGATAGTGATTGGATCATAGCCTGCATGTGCCACATTTGTGCTGGACAGTGTTGCGCAGTTATTTGACTCGAGCGGGTCGCTCCCCTCGAGTGCCACTCCGGAGTAGGCGAGACCGGGTTGTAGTACCGGCTTTGAGATTGAGCTAGATACCGGGTTGGAGTACCGGACATACCTACAGCAGTAGGTAGGCGCAGGTTTGACTGGACCCGTTGTGGCAGTCAGTTTGGATTGGGTGTTCCGAGTTGAGTATCAATTGTGGCATATCGTCCTCCTGTTCTTCCCCTTGAGCATTGTAGATAGGGATATAGTAGCGGTAGATGTTTACTTTCCAGCTTTTCATACTGCATTCCTTTTGTTACTTTTATCTCTAGTAGACTTGGTGGGCAGGCCGTCGGGCTTGTTGGCGGCACCCACTGAGAACTACTGTGGGAGGTAGTTCTCACACCCGTCGTGGTGTCTTTTCCCCAGGGACTTCAGCTCCAGTTCCTGCGGTGCCAGTTGCTGATCCTGCACTTCCAGACCGAGGTAAGGGAGTCGCGAGATAGATCCCTTCCCCCTTCAGCTTCAGTGTGTTATAGAAGTACCCTTCTATTTTGGTTGTGTGATGTTTGAGAGATTATGTAGTGAGGTATCGAGTTGTACTTTTCTTCTTTCTTTGAGAGACTTTTGTATTTATGGTGAGGACTTTTTGTATTATGAGAGTTGTACTTATTTTATTTCCAGCAGTTTACTTTACTCTGATATCTGTTTAGTGTAGTATCTCCCTTTTTGCAGGTTAGACGCTACGCCTCTACAGGGCTTCCTGTGGGGACGGCGGATCTGTTGGCGAGCCCGGGGTACAGTCTTGACCCCGGGGCGTGACACCCGCGCTGGTGACTAGACCGGGTGTGGGGACACGTGGCAGCAGGAGATTGGCGGGCTTTTTCGGCACGGTCCACGGAAGGGTGCGCCGGTGCCTCGGGGCGCGTGCGGGCGTGGGGGGTAGGCGGCGTGACCGACGAGGCGGCGCAACCGGTCGGCGGGTCGCGCAGGTGGGCCACGTGGCGCCCACCCATTGGCGGGCGCCACCTACCCTGTCGATCGGGTGCGGGACACGTGGCGTCACCCGGGTGCACTTGCACGGCTGTTTCGTGTTTGGGGAACACATGTCACTCCCTGGTGGATTCGGGCGTTGGTCGGATGGAGGGGCGGCGCGGCAAAAATGCAACTGTTGGATTCGGGCGCCCGAAAAGGTGCGCCCGAATCCGGAAATAGTGCTTCTTGGGCTTGGCCTATAAATAGGCCCCTTGGGCCTTCATTTGTGGTTTTTCTGGGCTATTTCAGAGAGAGAGCTCTATAGGGTTTTTGCTCACCTATTTGTTCTACACTTTGTGGTGGAGTTCTAGGATTTTTGGTGGCACACACTTCGAGATTGCATTTTTCCGGCGCACTGCGACGCACCTTCATTATTTGCCCTTTTCGTCGCATTTCGGTCTGAGGACTCCCCTAGGCTACCCCGAAGGAATTTTTGGGTGATTCTTGCGCCCACATTTTCATGACAGGTAGAGCTTCGACTTTGGTATTTTTAGCTTTCCGGTATTTTGAGGTTTTCTTAGAATTTTCGGATCATCTCTGTGACCTCTTTTTCTGTGATGGAATCTGGACAGCACCGAGGTCTTTGTGGGTTTTCTCTACAATCGAGAGTCGGATCGGGGAGTGCAAATACTCAATTTATATCTACGCATCACAAGGAACATCATCGTATTTTTTCTGGATTTTTTTGAGTTTTCCCTGAAGGTGAAAATCCTACTTTTTCAGAGCAAAGTTCTACAGATTTTGTACTTGGGATTTTTGAGGTGGTCACTTTGTCGATTTTGTAACTTGACCTACAAAACTCGGTTTGGGACGTGCAGGTACTCGTTTCGATCGGCTCGTCGCGAGGATCACAACGGTGATTTTTCCAGAATTTTTTGAGGACTGTACTGAGGTGAATTTCCTCGTTTTCCATGCTGTTTGAAAAAATAGTAAATGCTGTTTTTATGGGTATTGTTAGTTATGCCGTGTGCAATCTTTGTTACCGCAGTTCACGTATTGTGGAGATCGTCGGAGATTGAGGATCTTGGCAGAGAGGGATCTCGTATTGTTGTAGTTCGCGCTTTTCGAGGTGGGTGTTGTTGTGAACCTCCTACTTTTGATTACTCACTAGGTACATTAGATATATTCCCATATTAATGTGTTAATTGTACTCGAGTGATGATTATAGCATGCTTGTATGAAATTGTGGACTTTTTAGTATTACTTACATCTCCAGGAGACTTGATACTAGTAATTGTTATATCTTGCAAAAAGGCATGTTGTCTAACACTTTGGGAACATTATGTCTAGGAGAATATCATGTATAATCTGTTTGGAGATCGTTTATGATTGTGTAAAGGTCGACATATGACATACTTGTACACTGGATACTTAAGCAATGCCTTAGTTCTTGAAAGAATTGGTCATCTGTATTTATTTTGCTAAGTAAAGGACGTTTACATGCTTGTATGGACATCTAGTTAGGCCACCTTTTTCTGCTACACTATTGTTGGAATTTGACTTAGGAGAAACCATGTTGGTACATTTTCTCCTTTCATTGTGGTATTGCTCGGGTTGAGCAGGGTTGTAGGATAGTGTAGCCGGGTTTTGTTGAGTGGGTTTGTCATACCAGATTGTGGTGGTGGGTTATTGCGGCAACCGCGAACATTGGGTGGTTGACCAGATGTTTACTTATGCATCAGATTGGGGAGAGGATTCCTCTAGTCGATGGAGTTTCCACTTATTGAGTTTTATTGCATTAGATTGGGGGGATCAGGTTATCTTTAGTGGATGGGTTTTCCTACTTCGATCATTGTCATGATCCAGTCCTACTACAGTGAGATATTGAGACATGATTTCTTTACTCGTGTGGATCGCTCCCCTCGAGTGCCACTTCGGAGTGTGCGACCGGACGGATCGAGGCCGGTCTGTTACTTACTTTAGTGTGCGATCAGACGGACAGATGCCGATCTGTTACTTACTTTGGGATGCGACCGTACCGGTCAGTAGTCAGTCGGTATTCCCACAGATGAGTTCGACAGCAAAGCAGGCAGTGCCAGTTTTTATTAGTCGCTAGATTGGGTTTATACAGTCAGGCACATTCACTGATGCATTCTTATAGTTACATCTTTCTGACTCTGCATTTAGAGCTATCGTAGTGGTAGTTTTATTTTTCTTATCAGCAGTACTGTTTATTGCTTACCACCTCTTCTTTTCTTTTGCCTCTATTAGACCTAGTGGGCTCGTCAGAGTTTGAGGCTTAACCCACTAGGGGAAGCTACTGTTTTTATAGTAGCTCTCACCCCCATCGTCTTTTTCTTTGTTTTCCCCCTTTGTTTTGTAGAGTCCTCTGCGGGAGTTGCTGGGCCGTCAGCAGCAGATCGAGATAAGAGGATAGCGGACTAGATAGAGTGTCCACCCGACAGTTGCTAGCTGGACTTTTGGTGTATCTCTATCTTCTCCGACAGTTTCATTGTATTTTATTTTGGGTCTGGTTTTAGCCAGCTAGTTGTACATTTGTGGTGAGCTGGGAATGATACTTGTATTTATTGACAGATGTTCTTTATTTTATTTTCAGCTTTTGTCTGGGATGTAGTAGTTTTAGTTCAGCTCTGATTTTATGCTCTTTTATAATTATTTTTTATATCTGAGCAGGTTACCGACGCTTCGTGTACACGGCGGATCTGTAGACGGGTTCGGATTCTGGTTTACACCCGGGGCATGACAATTGAGGTGCTCTCAATTAAGCTAAATTTGTGCACCTCGGATTTTGCCGAAAAAGTTTGCGATGCGCGATATCAGCTGAAATTGAAGCCATGATCAAAGCAACCAAATTCTTTGTGGATATATACCTTCCCCGGAGAATGATTTTAGATTTTCTTTCTCAAACTCAGTATGGACAGTTAAAGCGCTCCAACTGCAGGTCTGACCGCTCCAAAACGCTCAACCTATGCTGCCAGAACGAAACTCAGACTACTTCAATCCTTCATCGACGAAAGTAATGTCTTCACTGTTGGATGGAATTCACGTTTCTCCAAAAACGCCATGCTAGCTGACCAACTAGCTAATTAAGGTCTACTTGGTAAAAAATATTCTATTTGGTTCTCTTTTGAGGACTTTTCGTATTCTGCACTGATTTATGTATTACAGATATTTTTATAAATTTTGCGTGTCTGTGTCGGACACTAGTGTGTGTTGGCTATTTATTTATGGGTTAAAAATAAGTCCAACTTCCTGCCCGTGACAATAGACCCAGGAGACTAATAAGTTGAATTGGGTGAGCCCAATAAGTTGAGTGGGGCTGCGGTCCACAATAGACCTAACGGCAAGAGTCCCAACAGTAGACCCAACGTCCAGGTGGGTTGAGTCCGATCGAGACCCGTGGGCGCTGTGTCTGTACGCTTTAAGTGAATTGATTGCATATTTCTAATAGCTCGAGCTTTTGGGATTAATGGTTAGCGCCAATGATCCGACAGTGTGTCCGTGTCAGACACGCGTTTGATGTAGATACTTTTTGAATGCGTGTTCAATACCGAACCATAATGAATATAATTAAAAAAGTATATATATATATATATATATATATATATATATATATATATATATATATATATATATATATATATATATAATGTGAGATGATAAATATTTTAGTTTTTTGATGAGTACATACAATTTTTTTTTTAAACAATATAAATAAATTATGTGTGGTGGAGATTTTTTTTTTTTTTTTTTTTTTTAGAATATATAAATTATCAATAAAAATTTTAATAAATTTTTATTTGTATAAAAAATATAATAATATTTTATCAAAATTTATATTTTATATATAATAAATATATATTATTATATTAATAATATTATAGTTTATTATCTGTATTTATATCGTATCCGTGTTCTAATTTTTTGAAAGTTATTGAGTCGTCATGTTCGAATCGTGTCGTGTCCCGTATCTCATATCGATGCCCATACGCTTAGGTACGGACTCTAAATTTTGCTCTCACGATTTTTCTTAAGAAAATAAAAATCAGCGCACTCAACGTCCAACATGCACAACAACTTTAAATCTCTTGGTCTTATCTAATTGGGATAATTATTTATATACTCCCCAAAACTTCTGAAATATATATATATATATATATATATATATATATATATATATATATATATATATATATATATATATATATATATATATATATAGTCCGGCTATTATACTATCGATAGTACCAAGCATTTGGTACTATCAAGTTTTCTATCATTAGATCAATTTTTTTAATTATTTTCATTTCTTAAATTTTACTATTTTTTCAACTACCTACCTATTAAACCCAAGGGGCCCACTATCATCTCAAACACGCATCTTTTAATTCAACGATTAAAAACTTAATAGCACTAATAACTTGGTACTATAAATAGTATTCCAGTCTAGCTATATATATATATATATATATATATATATATATATATATATATATATATATATATATATTAGTTATTCAAAAATACTTTCGTTGTCATTACATGTAAATTCATTTCCAATTAAATATGGATTAAATTTTTACCGGTGTAAAAAAAGAAGTCAAAATACTTTTTTTTCTCTTAATTTAAAAGTAAATAAGAAAAGTTTATGATAGTAGAAGGGTATATTTGAAAACGAAAAGGTCAAAATATCTCTTTTTATCTATAAATTTAAAATAAATAAGAAAAATTTGTTATTATAAAAAAATATATTTGAAAGGGTATAATAATAATTTCACAAATATAATAGTTATTTCTAACATTTCACTAATAGAACCTAATTGTAAGAATATATTTGAAAAATTTTGGTGTTAACAAATAATAAGAGAGTTTGATATTTTTAGGAGTATATAAGCAATTATCCTTAACTAATTAAAAGCTTTCATATTATATAGAAAAAAATGTATAAAGACCCTTGAACTTCACCTCTTTGTAAACCCTTTTATTCAATTAAAATTATTAATTACACAATTGTTTGATAGCATGTAGAGTATATAGTTTTATAAAGATTTGAAGCACAGTAAATTTTACTTTTTGTATTCTAACATGTAAAAAAAAAAAGTAAAAATGAATTGAATTTTCATTCAACTACTCTTCGATCGTCATACTTAATTATCTAAATTTTAAAAATAATAATAATGTTTTATTAAATTTTAATGTTTTATCGGATTATGTGTATGAGATTCGGTTCAAACGATTATATAATTAGTAATTTTACTTGAAGGAAAAAAATTATTAAATTATTTAATAAAATTTGTAAAATATAATCGTCAAAATTAAAAGTTTAAGCTAAAGTTCAAAAAGTCCATGTATATTTTACCCTACTATATTTATTAACACAATGAGAGCAGCATTTTAAAAGAACCAAGCTCACCTCTGATTTACAAAAAAAAAAATAAAAAATAAAATAAAATAAAATAAAATAAATTACAGAAAATCTTTCTATAATATTCCGTTTTTTTTATTTGTTCTTTTGTCTTTTAAAAGCCTACATTTTGTCTTCTCGTAATTACCAAATTGTCTTTAGGGGGCAACGGCGTTAACGGAAGAGGTAAATTGACGAAAATGTCCTTACCTTATATGGGAGAGAATAGGTTTTAGCTTATTTTCCGTCATTTTTTAAGAGTATTTTGGGTATATCTAATAATATTTTTTTAAAAAATTGACGGTTCATTCACGGAATGGTGACGGCGGGGATAAATGCATATTTTGGTAATTACAATGGGGCAAAATGTAGGCTTTTAAAAAACAGAGGGGTAAAATGAAAAAGCGGAATATTACAGATAGGTTTTTTGTAATTTAGCCAAAAAAAAAAAAAAAAAAAAAAATTGAACTATCTTTTTTTATCTAATTAGAAAGATTCACAATATTAAAAAGCGGACTCAAAATCTACAAGAGTTATATTAATGCAACTAATTAAATTGAGAATATTAAAATACCCAACAAAATCATAGTATGCAGGAGGCATCTTTCAGCAGATGATTTAGCTAGCGTTTGGTTAGGGGATAAGGGGGGAATAACCCCTTATTCCCAAATTTATACCCAAAGGCAGCGTTTGGTTGGGGGATAAAGGGGGAATAACCCCCTTTATCCCCCTATTCTTGCCAAACACCATACCAAAATGGCAGGGGATAAAAAAAAATTTTATCCCCCCCTTAACGGGTTATCCTAGGATAACCCGTTAAATTTAATCCCAGGGGGGAGGCCGAATAGTGGAATAGGGGGCAGGGGCAGCGAGTCCATCAACTCTGGCGTCTTCACCACTCTACCGCACTCTGGCGTCTTCACCACTCTACCGCAGCTAAAGCTCGAGCCCCTCTTCTTCCCCTCTCCCGAACTCTTCTCCACCTCTCACCCTCTCTTTTCCCTCTCAAGCGAGGAGGCAGTGAATGGGATTTATTGCTCCCACCCACTGCCCTAGCCATGTCCTCGAACGCCTCTTTTCCCTCGACCGCTGGAGTGCCATAAATTGACTTCCTCAAGCGGTGATAAGGCATCACTGAAGGAGATCCGTCTTTGAGAAGAGATCGCACCCACCTTCCCCTTTTGTGTGGCTTCGATTGTGCCGTCGTCCCTTGCCGCTGCCGCGTGAGATCCAGATCTCGCTGCCGCGTGAGATCCTGAACAATCCGCGTGAGATCTTCTACCTGCAGTAAAATTTTCTTCTCTTTACACCTCATAGCTCTCTGCTGGGATTTATTGTGTTGTCATCTCAGAATTTAGTGTGAGATATCATGTTTCCCCCTCTATAAAGTGATACGAACTAGTTATGAAAATTGCATGTTGAGTCTCGTCCGGTTTTATATTGTGGCTACGAGTATTTGGTTTTATCTGGTGGCTTAATCTGATATCTCTGGGCTTTCTCCTTGCTTGCTGTGGGTTTCATCTCTCTTTGAGCAGTTTGAGGTATTCTCTCTAATTTCTCCTTGCTTGCTGTGATATTTTTTTGATCTTCAAACTTGAGGCTGTGTGCTACTATGAACTCGAGGCTTTGTGATTTTTTCTTGATCTTACAACTTGAGGGTGTGTGATCCTATTAACTTGAGGCTTTGTGATTTTTTCTGGATACTATTAACTACATTGGTTGTGATTATTTTTTGATCTTAAAACTTGAGGCTCTGTGATACCATGAACTTGATGCTTTGTGATTTTTTCATATATTCTGAACTTGAGGCTCTGTGATACCATGAACTTGATGCGTGGTGATTTTTTATTGAAATTAGAACTTGAGGCTTTGTGGTACTATGAACATGATGCTTGTGATTTTTTCTTGATCTTAGAACTTGAGGCTGTGTGATCCTATTAATTTGAGGCTTGAAAATCTCATGTGTTAAATCTGTGTTGGCTGGTGGCTGATATCTAAAATGGGGCGATGATGTAGGGGCAGGATAATATTTGATATCCATGGCAGGGTGGCATGTTTTTAAAAATGTTGTTGCCGTTATGAATGTCTTGTTGATCCTACCCCCTGAGCCTTCACTACAATCTCTTCACTTGACATTGTAGTGAAACATGTGTTATTTGATTGGATTATATATCTAATATTTGCCCCTTGCAACCTAGATGAGTCTCGTCGAGGCGACATCCTTCGCACAATGATCACCGAGCAACTGTGGAATAGAAGATAGGAGAGCAAATTCGAGTTGATGTTAAAACTTTTTTTCATTTATTGAACTTGGCGAATTTATATATGCTTTTTAAATTAATGTACTAATTAGAGTTGTTAGAAAGTTGAATTGAATGTTTGGTGACTTTGTGACTATGTATTTCATTGCTTTACCTTTATATTCCAATGTAATGCTATGTGAAGTCTTGAATGTTAATGTTTGCACCTTTACTTCCGGCTTCTGGCTATGTACTGCTGCTTGGATACTATTAACTGTCATGAACTCGACGCTTTGTGTTCTTTGAACTGCATTTTTTTTGGACTGTCATGAACTCGACGCTTTGTGTTCTTTGAACTGCATTTTTTTTTTTGGTCTTCAAACTGGACGCTGTGTGGTACTGTACACTCGAGCATTGTGATTTTCTCCGGATACTATTAACTGCATTGCTTGGATTTTTTTTTTTTACGTTTCGATTGTTAACTTAAAAAAAAAATTCTGTTTAAAACTTAAACTTTGAATACAAAAAATTAAATTTAAATGTGCCTGATAGAGATGTTGGGATGCTTCTTCAGAAGGTACTGCTGCTTGGATTTTTTTGTTTAATGTTTGGATTGTTAACTTAAAAAAATTAAAATCTGTGTCTACAACTTGAATTTTGCATTTACTAAAATAGAGTATTAAAAAAAAATTAATATTTTTTTTGGTAAGATATAATTTATTACTTATAATTAAATTGCTTCAAATTAAATATAATTTTAAAATTAATTTTTCTACAAAAAAAGATAAGGGCAAAGTTGGTATTTTGAAAAAAATTCTATCTTCTTTTTCCATTATCCTCCACTATTCCACAATTTCAACCAAACACTATTTTAGCTATTCCAGAGAATACCAACTTTTCAACCAAACGCAATTTAACTTTTATACTTCTTTATCCCGGAATAGCAAGCTATCCCAGGTATAAAAAAATTTATACCTCAGAAATTAATCCCCGAACCAAACGGGGCCAAACGGTATTTTGGGAGGGGGGAATTGCTAAACCCATTCTTAGCGGGTTATTCCAGTATAACCCGCTTTTAAGGGGTGGGTTTAGCAATTCCCACCCCCGGGCGCAATAGCGGAATAGCGGAATAGAGATTTACTATTAAATTTTAAATAATATTAAATATTTAATATTAATTAATATTAATATTAAATAAAGCAAATATTTAATATTTAAATATTAAATATTAAATATTTAATATTTAATATATTTAATATTAATATTAAATATTAAATATTAATATTTAATATTTAGATAAATATTAAATATTAATATTTAATATTAAATATTAATATTAATATTTAAGATTAAATATTAATATTACAATTTAATATTTAATTGTTAATATTATTTGAATTTTTTAATATTTATCTAAATTAAATATAAGGATGAATAAAATCATAAATTTATTTAATTTTAAATTATATCATAAAGGGCAAATTAGCAAATCAAAATATTTAATCCCTCAATTCTTCTTATTCCTCTATTCCCAACCAAACACAATTTTTTTTTATTCATCTTATTCTTCTTATTCCTCTTTAACTTACCAAACACAATTTTTCCTAAACCCGGTATAACTCTTAAACCGAACCAAACGCAAATTTACTCTAGTTCCGGCTAAAACCATAACTTATACCTATCCCCGGTATAACTAAATTTTTCTTATCCCCGAACCAAACGCAGCCTTAAGTGTGGGGGAACAACTGTTCCCCCCATACCAGGTTATTTCGGTATAAGGGTAGAACAGCTGTTCCACCCACAGGTAGAATAGCTGTTCCACCTGTTGCTTATTATTATTTTTTTTTAATTAAAATTTTTTAAATTATAAGATATTTAAATTTATAAAATTTTAAATTTTTTTATTTTATTTTATAAATTTTAATCCCCTCTATTATTATTATTCATTTTTAACTTACCAAACATAATTTTTCTTATCCCCGTACAACCTTTATACTCAACCAAACACAAAATTACTATAATTCTTGCTTGTACCTGAACTTATATCTATCCTCGGAATAACTAATTTTCGCTTATACCCGAACCAAACGCAGCCTAGAGGGCTACTATCATCCTAACCGCACATTTCTTAATCCATATATATATATATATATATATATATATATATATATATATATATATATATATATATATAATTTTAATTTTAATTTTAAGAGGGCCAAAAATATATTAAATAAAATATATTAATTTTTAAAAATTATTAATAAACAAATTATATATAAATGATTTTTTGTTCATTAGCTTTCGAGTTGTTAATATATATTTTTTTAAAATAATAGAGTATAATTGTTTTTATTATTAAAATAATAATAATATAGAGATCTATATATAAAAAATTAGGTCAAAAAAATTAAATATTAAGTTCTAGTATAATTTACAAATCAAGTATTACGATTAATTAAAAAATCAAATATTAAGATTTAATATAATTTGTAAATCAAGTATTACGATACGTTAGAGTCAATTAAATTTCTATCTTGTAATCCACGAGGTAATATTATTTTTTTAAAAAAAATTATTTTGACCCCCAAAATTTATACTATTTTAAATTTTTTAATAACTTCGTAATAAGCTTTTATATAATTTTAAAAATATTGGAGGCCATAGCCACTTTGGGCCTCCACATAGAAAAAAATTATTTTGGCCTCTAAAATTTACACCATTTTAAATTTTTTAATAACTTCCTAATAAATTTTTATGTAATTTTAAAAAAATTAGGGTGCTATAGCTATTTTGGGCCTCCATGTAGCTTGGTCCTGTTTTCATCTCATATCTTACATTAATAATTACTCCTCAATAAATTTTATTTTTTTTTCATACTTAAATAGTGGAATAATTAAATTAAAATTACGAGATGAAACAACCAGCAGATTAAATAGCGGTGACAAATATATAAAAAAATATATTAATTTAATTTGATACATACCCTACAGAAACGTGAAATGATATATAAATCTTTACAAAACTTAAGTGGTCAGATTTATTTCTTTGAATTTTTTTTGATTTGTAAATATATTTCTTCAAAAATTTTAATTCGTTGATATATATTTTTACTGTTTGATTTACCATTAGTTTCTAACGGTGGATGCATAAAATTACTTTTTTGATCCGTACAAATTTATTTTTATAAAAAAACTATCTATTTTTTTTTTCAATCTCCTCTATTTCATTTCTGCGACTAATTGTGGTTACATTTTTTTACTCATTATTATCTAAATTTTAATAATAGAGTAATATATTTGTAGAGGGAATGAGTTTTGGAGAGATAAATTTAATAACTTAAATTTTATAAAATTATATTTATTATTAGATATTTTTACTGAAAGTCATATATATAATTTATTTATTTTTTTAAAAAAAATAGATGGCCATAATAACTTCTCTTGTAAATGGATCTCAAAGGAGGAAATTAACGCCGGTCATGAACAAGCAAGCCATTATGCGCCTTTAATAGATTTTGGTATCTTCTACGTAGGGGTCATTTTCAACAAGCAGGAAAGAAATAAAATTCTGATGTAAGAAGAGGGGGACTGACTTTGAAGAGTTGTTTGCAACTTGCAAAATCTACGCACGCTATGCAGCATTTTAAAGGTATATATAAGTATACACTCTTTTAGAAATATATATCTTACACCCCACTCTATCATGGAGTGAGGTGAATTCTATTTGTCACTCGATATGATGAGCGAAATAATATTCATCCCAGAATATGATGGGGTGTAGAATATAATCCCTTAAAGGAGTGTATACCTAGCATCCCTCGCATTTTAAAGTAACACTGAACGGTAGATTTGATAGTTGTTAGGAAAATAATCGCACTAAATCTGTTTGTGATTAAATTATTTAACTAATTTATGTTTAAATTTGAATAACAGAACTTACCTTTAATCGCTATGAAATTCCAGAAATTATAGATAAAAATAAATCAAAATAAAATTGATCCGGAAGCGTGCGAGGCACTGCCCTAAGGCGTATTTCCGTCCTTCGTGCGGATTAATCGGAGATACCACCCCAAGGTACGACCGGAACTCCCCTTTCTACGAGCACGACCGCGGAAGAGGTTGACGAAGTTTTTTTTTCACTTATCTAAAAAGAAAAACCTTCTCTACTCTTCCTTCACACCCTACTATAGTATAGTATTTATAGGTATGCATGTAACCTCCCATCATATTAATTAAGGAGAGAGAGAGGCTAATTAGTGAAAAAGAAACGTTTGAGAATTAAATAAAAAATTAAATGACAATAATTAAGAATCAATTAAAAATTAATAAATGAGAATAAATTTAATAAATAAATTGAAAATTGATAATAAAATAATATTGAGAATTTTGGAATTTTAAATTTTATTCCAACAATCCCCCACAAAATTTAAAATTTCGAAATAATTATTAAACTCAACAATTTAAAATTAAAATAAGATCATCGGGTGTTTATACTATGTAATAGGTAAGGTGTCTTTAAGAGACTTAACCTCACTTAGTGTAAGCAATTTTCATCAGAAGGAATCGAAGTGAATCAGGTCTTGAACTACGTTCCTTTGACCCTGACTTCAACTGCCACACACACAGTACAGAATTCTCCGTCGCGAGTCTGTACGTTAAAGGCCATACACAGTACCTTGATTTTTCATAAGAATTTCTATGAACAGCCCGCATCTCATAGTCGCGGCCTTATACGAATATTCTTATATAGGTGGTCTCCTCCAAGGATGTGTGTAGAGTCACATTTCGCGAAAATTATCGCCTCGGATTTCATTAAGAACTATAAGCTCAACCTCAACCACTACACAGAGCACAACTCACCATAGGGATGGAGTTGGAACTAAAGTTCCTCTGAATAAACTGTCGAAAGTGCTCTTTGGCCAACCTGACAGTTTGTTTTTACCACATTGAACCTTCTTCAAGGGATCTCCTATCACAAAGGTTGGGTTCCCACTGCAGGAAGGCCCTTTATGGGCAAAGTCCCATCCCCCTCGATGACTCTAGGACCTTAGTCCTATTCAGGTCTTTCATCAAGCAATCTGCAAGATTCTGTTCAGATCTGATAAAACTCAAAGAAACAATATCATAAGAAGTTAGCCATCTAACAGATTTTTGTTTCAATTTAATATGTCGACTAGTCTTCGAATTAATTAATTTATTTTTATAAAAATTAATTGCAGTTCGAAAATAGCACCGAATAACTATAAAATTAAACTATAATATATAAAAGTTTAATTTATGTTTATTGGTTATGTATTTTTATGTTTAGGCTATGATTGTAGGTTCAAATCCCACTAAAATTTTACTATAGGTAAAACAATAAGCTAGCTGTATATATATATATATATATATATATATATATATATATATATATATATATATATATATATATATAAAATTATTTACTGTTGTAGCTACAGAAGAAAAAAAAAAAAAAACATATAAAAATATATATATATATATATATATATATATATATATATATATATATATATATATATATACTGTAACTAAAAACAGTAAATAAAATTTATTTTATATATAAAATTTATTTTATATATTTTTAAAGTTAAGAAAAGAGAGCAAATAAATTACAATAATCTATATGCAATTAAAATTTTAAAATGCTAATTCCAATATGTTTAAATTTGAATCTTAAACATACTAATAAGTTGACAACAAAATTATATGTAATATGCAATATTTTTCTGATTAGCACTCGTTATATTTAATCACAACAAATCGGATTTACGCCTTAGACTGTTAGGAAAATAATCGCACTAAATCTGTTTGTGATTAAATTATTTAACTAATTTATGTTTAAATTTGAATAACAGAACTTACCTTTAATCGCTATGAAATTTAAGAAATTGTAGATAAAAATAAATCAAAATAAAATTGATCCGGAAGCGTGCGAGGCACTGCCCTAAGACGTATTTCCGTCCTTCGTGCGGATTAATCGGAAATAACCACCCCAAGGTACGACCGGAACTCCCCTTCCTACGAGCCGCGGAAGAGGTTGACGAAGTTTTTTTTCACTTATCTAAAAAGAAAAGCCTTCTCTACTCTTCCTTCACACCCTACTATAGTATAGTATTTATAGGTGTGCATGTAACCTCCCATCACATTAATTAAGAAGAGAGAGGCTAATTAGTGAAAAAGAAACATTTGAGAATTAAATAAAAAATTAAATGACAATAATTAATAATCAATTAAAATTAATAAATGAGAATAAATTTAATAAATAAATTAAAAATTGATAATAAAATAATATTGAGAATTTTAAAATTTTAAATTTTATTCCAACAATAGTCTCATCGTGAACATAGTTTTCGCACCATTCGTTACATAAAATGCACGAATTAATCTCAAAATAATATCGAAGATGGATTTGATGCTCTTATTCTCTTGAGTCACTATTAAAGTTTTGTTCTGCAGCACATATGATTAGGGGCGTTAACACGAGTGAGTTAAAGTCGGCTCGTGTTCGGCTCGTTTGATAAACGAGTCGAACACGAGCTGGCTCGTTTAAATATCGAGCTGAAAAATTCGACTCGTTTATTAACGAGCCGAATACGAGCTGGCTCCCGAATAATAAGTTAGATTTTCATTTTCACTATTAAATATAAAGTTGAAAGAAAATTAAAAAATTAAAATCTTAATATAATATTTAAAATTTATAAAAAATTAATGGTCTAAAATCTAAATAAAATTTACGGGAGCATTTCATATATATATATATACTATTAGTGATACCAAGTCATTTGTGTTATTAAATTTTTAACACTTAAATTAAAAGATGTGTGGTTGAGATGATAGTGGGCCATTGGATTTATTAGGTGGTTGTAAAAATAGTAAAATCTAACGGGTGAAAATAATCAAAAAAAGTTAATCGAAGGTAGAAAACTTGATAACACCAATAACTTGATACTATTAATAGTATAATAGCAGGACTCTCTCTCTCTCTCTCTCTCTCTCTCTCTCTATATATATATATATATATATATATATAGAGTCCGGCTAGAATACTATCGATAGCACCAAACAATTGGTGCTATCAAGTTTTCAGCCGTTGGATGAAAAGATATGCGGTTGGAATTATAGTGGTCCCCTAAAATCTTTACTATTCAACCAACCACCTAGTAAACCCTAGGGGCCACTATAATCTCAACCGCATATTTTTTCATCCAACGGCTAAAAATTGATAGCACCAATGACTTGGTGCTATCGATAGTATTCTAGCCTAATTATATATATATATATATATATATATATATATATATATATATATATATATATATATATATATATATATAGCTCGGCCAATGAGCTTTTGAAAGTACTAAAATGTTGGCACTACAATATTTTTATCCGTTAAATTAATTCTAATAGTTTTTTGGATCATACACAATAGTTCATAAATAATTATTATTATTGATTTTTGATCGTCCCATAATCAAAAAATCAATTTCAATAATTAAATATTTTTAATATTTTTAAAGATATTTCAGCTCAGTATAAATAAATTAACTTTTTTATAATTTGGTCTCGAAATTTTATCTTTAAGTTGGAATAAAAATTAAATGATATATATATATATATATATATATATATATATATATATATATATATATATATATATTTGAGCTGTTATGTTATCAGTCGAACACGAGTGAGCTCATTCCAGCCCGTACTCGGCTCGTTTATTAAACGAGATGAAAAATTCGGTTCGTATTCGGCTTGTTTACTAAACGAACGATTTGATCTCGAGCTCATTTCGAGCCGAACACGAGCTCGCTCACGAACAGCGAGCCGGATTGCCGCTCCAACATATGATGATAAATCATGCAATAAGTGTGGATCAAACTCTTCTCAGAGCAAGCAATACCTAAATAAGTCGAAACTTCAGCTTCTGGTGAGCGTTTGCTCCGTGCGCTTGAAAGTGGACAAATTTGTTTATTACTTCAAAGATGAGATACACTACAATAAAATTAGGTTATAGAAATATATTTTTGACACTTTTATATAAGTATTCTATTTATATTCTATCTATATTCAAAATTAAATTATAGTGATATATTTTTGAAACACATTATAATAATATATCGCTATACATCCTAGCGACTGCATATATAGCAACACTAATAATAAGTGTTGATATTTTTGTCAGCGATATTTTTTTTATATTTTAAAAATACTTAAAAGCGTCGCTATAGTATAATTTCGTTATAGTAATATTTACGAAATACTAGTTGAACGGAAGATTACATATCTATCTTTCTGAGAAGAGCGAACCAAGGTCCTAAAATGATTGTATATGCCAATTGATGGACAATAGTGATTGAATATTAGGTAGTGAATTTGGATGAACACCTTAAATGTGTAAAATTTGTACATCATCTTATGTCAAAAAATTAAAATCTATATAACTATTCCAAAATTTTTATTATTATTGGCTTAAAGAATGCAACAACCTGTTCTATGATGGGAGATCGGGTTTGGATCGAGTCACGTTTGAAATAACATGAGACCGAATTGGACAGAGTTATATTCGAAGTGTCGTGAGGCATTGGTTGAGCCGAATAACAATCAAAACTTATAGGTGACGTGCCTATACACTAAGTGAATTAGTTTCGTATTTTTAACCATTCAAATTTTTCGAATTAATATTTAACGCTAATGATTCGATAAGTATTAATATTTAACGCTAATGATTCGATAAGTATTATCAGAATAAGACGTTATAAATTTAATTTTTTAATAATTTTTTTTTTGAGAGAAAGGTAGCATGCTACCCGCTTCGTTTATTTTTTAAATAAACTTAGCTGAAAATGTAAAGCAACTAGGCTTCGAACTCGGGTCACGGATATCAACCACCAAATCCTTTGCCACTTGCACTAGGGACGGTTGATAATTTTTTAATAATTTTAACTATGCAAAAGATGGAAATTAATAGGCACTCATGTAGTAGATATAATATTATATCTAATGATCCAAATTTGATCTTTTTTGCTTTAACAATAATAAAACAAGTAGTGTAGATGTCAGTTTCCCCTACAATTAATCAATCAAACAAAAGAGCAACTTTTGTGCTTCTTTTCCCAAAAGAAAGGCAGATGCAATTAATACAACGTTTCAAAACAACCACCTTTTTTTTTTCTCCTTTATTTCATCAAACAATGACATGTCCCACTAATTTTATTCTTTTTCTAGAAAATTTATTTTCAACGTTTTTACTATTTTGTATAAGGTTAGATAAAAATTGGCACTAATAAAAATTAATATTTTAAAATTCAGACCAAATTGATCTGTTTGAGTAACCATGAAAATTTAAATGAGAAAGAATTAATTTTTTAAAATTTTTGAAAATTTATAAATTTAAAAATTTAAAAATTCAAATTTTTAAGGAGACTTCGCAATGAAATATCTAAGCTAACGAAACGAGATCCGATCCTGACGAAATAAAATCACTAATTGATCGGTCTCGTCTAGCTCAACGTCATGGTGAAGTTCGATTTTGAATTTGGTGAACCAAAACCACGAAAAAAATGAAAAAAAGTAATTTTTAGTAGTTTTTATGGAAAAAATGCGATATTTTATATAACGTTTAGCACGAAACTTGATGGAGAGGGATATACGCGCGTACATGCTGTGAACTATATGAAACAAAATATGAAGTATTTAAGGGCCTAACAACATTTTGTTACCTAACTATATATAGTTGTGAGTAGCTAGGGTTTTCATGGAACCCTAGACCCCCCTCCTCTAGCGTCAGCCGTCGCCACCTTCTCTCCACCCCCGCCTCCATCACTGTAGGTGCCGACCCCACCTCCAACATACTAGCTGTGTGTAATCAATAGAAGATATAAATCCTCAAGTGTGCCGAGCCTCCGTGGAGGGCTCTCAGCCGTTCCGAGCCGACGTGGCGGCGACCCGTGCTTCGTGTGTGTGGTTTGGACTCCGATCCAGACCCCTCTCACCCTCGGTGTCTCTCTTCTATTTTCTCTAGGTTTTCCTCTCTCCCTGTTACTCTCTCTTGCTGCGCGCTTCTCCCGCGCCGGGTTGCCCGCGCTCTTCCACATGGGTGCGCACTGTGTTTTCCTCTCTCCCTCTTACTCTCTCTTTCTGCACGCTTCTCCCGCGCCGGGTTGTCCGCGCTCTTCCACATGGGCGCGTACTGTGCTGTCCTTCCTCTCCTTCTTTGTGATACCCCTTTTGTGATGGTCGATTTGAGGGTGCCCGCCGCCCGTCACTGTTCGTCCTGGTTTCCTGACGTCGGATTTGAGGGCCCCCGCCCCCCCCCCCCCCCCTCCTGTTCGTCCGATCCTTAGGTACCTACGCCGCCGTACATCGAGGCGGGTTGGTTCGGCGATCGCGGCTGTGCGTGCCCTCCCTTACCTGCGGGTCGGGCGTCCTTGCCCTCCCTACATATTGCGGTTTCTGTGCTGGGCCCGGCCGTCCCGTACGCCTGGCCTCTCGATATGGTCCTGGCCCCTAGCTCCCTACCGCAGGACCTAAGGTTCGGATGTCCTGTTAGTGAGGTCATTCCTTCCTCCTCGTGGCTCATAGCCGCCGTACACCGAGCCTCCTACCTGGTGAGTAACCCCCCTCCCTCCCCTCCTGGTTCCGCGTCCTGTTGTTCAGCAGGCTACCTCTAGGGTGTTCACATGCCTATCTCATCCCGAGGCTGCTCTGTGAAGATGATTGAGTACGCCCTCTCTCTCCAGGTTTGCCTATAAATACCAACTGATTCCTGCAGTTTGGGTACGCCCCTCTCCCTCTGCCTTTGCGCAATTTGTTTACTCCTTTACAGTTTTTTTGCATAATACTTCTATTTTATTTTCCCTTACTGCTTTTCTGTAACGCTGGAATTACTTCACCCATATATTTATACGTGGGAAATATTTTAATTTGGGAGAAAAAAACTGGCATATGAACTTTCGAATTATTTTACAAGAGAAGAAATATTGGCTCCTCTGTTAGAAGCCGTTAGGCTTAATTACTACTCTCTCGCGTCTTCTGACCCCTCCCGGATATTCTCGGCCTGTCCATCCCCGATTCCCCCACCATTTTCGTTCGGAGAAGTTAGCAGTCGCTTCCTGTTTGTCATTTGTTATTTTCTGCTCTTCTAAGTTTCCTCTCTTCTCTTTGTGGTTTCTGTTTACTTAATTTGTGATTCTTTTTTCTTACGGTTTTATAATTAATTTGCGCTTGCATTCGCTTTCAGTTTTTTGGGGGGGGCGATGATGACGCATGAAAAAAAGAGTGCTCTCGGTTTTTTG
This sequence comes from Tillandsia fasciculata, assembly GCA_029168755.2. Classification (NCBI taxonomy): domain Eukaryota; kingdom Viridiplantae; phylum Streptophyta; class Magnoliopsida; order Poales; family Bromeliaceae; genus Tillandsia; species Tillandsia fasciculata. The sequence goes on from CM054943.1 coordinate 21,136,359, forward strand.
GGGGGGGCGATGATGGCGCATAAAAAAAAGAGAAGAAAAAAAAAAGACCTAAAGGCTTGGAACAATTGATTTCTGAATTAGCCGTGTTTACGCATGGAGTAGTTGTTATATCTAATGGCTTTAGTTGGTAACCCGCTGGTTGGGCGGTGTTGGTACCTGGATGAAAAATTGATTATGTTAGATCGTTTATTTTGAGCTGCTAATTTTTCGTCAATCAGTTAATATTGTTCGGTACTTGCTTCGAAAAGAACGTGTAATTAAACGCTGGGCCTTCGTATTGAGCTTAGAAAAGCAGCTGGTAATTGTAAAATGATGTTAAATGAAAGCGGGCAGCGTTGCTAAAACGATGTTAAATGAGAGAGCGGTGATTTCTTTGGTTTCCTATTATTCTTTATGGTTCAGGAGTACGTTTATCTGAGCCCCCGTTTTTCCTTAATTATTTTCCCTTTGCTTCTCCAAACTGTTATAGATTTAATATGTATTTTTGATTTCAAAGCTCTACTAATTCCAACAAAATTTCCCCATTTATTTAATAATGTTGTTCCTACTTTCGCCAAAAGCACATGGTTACTGCAATTATTTCTGATATGTACTATCTCCTTTGATTCTTACGACATTTACACTTGCTTCCATTTTCTTATGTTTTTTCCTTCCGTTCTTTTCAATTTGCGTTCTCCTCTTATTGTGCTCTTTGTTTAATTAATTTATGAACTGTTATTTACTTTATGTCGGTGGTATAATTTGTGACCTTGCTTTCATGTATTATGTACGGTTGTTTAAATTTGATTCCATTCGTTTCCGTTCTTGTGGGAGGCGGTGGTGGCGCGTGGAAAAAAAAAGAACAAAAAAAAAATCTTCAGACCATTTATTCCTCTTTCTGTGGGTTGTACTTCTAAGTTCCCGTTTTCCCTTCCCTTTTTCGTGCTCGGTTTTTCGTTATTTGACATGTATAATTTAATTTATATGGACGGTATAATTTGCGAGCTTGCTTCTGTTGATTACGTTGGGTTATTTGTGGTCTTTGTTTACTTAGTTTGCAATTCTTCTTTCCTTGTGGTTTTATAATCAATTTGCGCTTGTATTTGCTTTCGGTTTTTTTAGGGGGGCGATGATGACACATAAAAAAAAGAGATCAAAAAAAGATCTAAACGCTTGGACCAACTAATTTTCTGAATTAGCCATGTTTACATATGGAGGGGTAGTTATATTTACTGCCTTTAGTTGGTAAACCGCTGGTTGGGCAATGTTGGTACATGGATGAAAATTTGATTATGTTAGATCGTTTATTTTCGCCTGCTGTTTTTTCGTCAATCAGCTTATATTGTTCAATACTTACTTCGAAAAGAACTTATAATTGAACATCGTGCCTTCGTACTGAGGTTAGACAAGCAACTGGTAATTGTAAAATGATGTTAAATGAGATAGCGCGGTGTTTGTAAAATGATGTTAAATGAAAGAGCACTGTTTGCTCTGGTTTCCTACTACTCTTTGTGGTTCAGGAGTACATTTATCTGAGCCCCCCCTTTCCCTTCATTATTTTTATTTTGCTTTCCCAACCTGTTATAGATTCTTCGGTGGTAACACCACTTAGGTCGTCTAATTTAATGGTACTCTGTCCTAGATAGAGCAACAAAGATAACCAACGGTGTACGATTGTCCCCGGCATATTTTCAAACTTTAGAATTTACATCTGACAAGAAAACATCCTTAAATTTAAACTTAAATATTTCACCTCTACCTATATTTGTTCATGGTTTTATATATATATAGCTCTTTATTAAAAGTACCTAACATATAAGAAAAACTCTTTTCTTATTTAGCTTGATTCATAAAGAGTAACGTAAAATATTATTTCGTTATTAGTTTCTTTCCCTTCTTCCACGGAATAATTGTTATACCAGTATAAATCATTTTAACTTACAATTATCTCTTACAGAAAAAACAAAACGCTTGGCCCTCTATGATATGAAAAATAAGTTCAGAAAAGAGTTACAGTTTGGTCAAACCTTTATCATTAGAACGTATTATGTTTAGTGTTCAAAAAAAAAAAAAGAAGACAAAGAATCCTCTAATTGTACTAACCAAAAAGAAAAACAGAAAAGAAAAAAAAACAAAAAAAAATAGGCTCTCATTAGGGTTTTCTTGGATATTGTGAGAAGAGATAGGAATTCATTATAAACAATAGGAATTCATTGTAATAAATGAATAGACCCACCCCCAAAATAGGAATTGTTCATTCTCTTTAGATATAATATATTATATTTAATAACTATGATATGATAATATTATATATATTTTATATCATTTTCAAATGTAATAACCAAGAAAAAAGGATCTCTGTTTAAATATGTATATTATATATATATATATATATATATATATATATATGTAATAACTAAGAAAAAGCATCTCTCTTTAGATATAAATATTATATATATTTTATATTACTTACAAATCTAATAACTAATAGAATATTTAGGAATTAGTAAATATGACATATATTTAGTACGCTAATTCAGGTAAGCTCAATAAGCCCGAGTTATGTACGTAAACCCAAGAACACTAAATATCAGATAGTGAAGGTAGGCACAATTTTTTGTTAAAGTTAAATGTTTTACGTGCATGTTCTCTTAACTATTTTTTAGATAACATCTTGCCTAAAAAAAAGAATGCCAAAAACATAGAGCATTAAGAAGAAAGAAAGAAAATAAATTACAAAAAAAGAACAACTACAAATTCTTTTCATCTCATTGAATCAGCTTTCTTTATTCTCTATACTTATTTTAGAGAAGAATGTTAAAAAATATCACCATTTCATAGTAAGACGATATGTTAACTCCTATAATCCAACATCCGTATTCGAGTTGATTTACGAATACATAATGACAATCGAGGAACTGATCAACAGTAGGATGTCATCATCTTTTCATAAATCACCTCCAAGATGGCTGTTGGATTACACGAGTTCTCATATCGCCTTCCCATGAAATGGTGATACTTTTTACCATTCTACTCTAAAGTAAGTACAGATGATAAAGAATGCTGTTTTAGCGAGGTTAAAAAAAAGGAAAGAAAAAATGTAGAATACTTATATTTTTTAATGATTTAATTCATAATGTTTTTTGTCAGAAAGGGCTTATATTTGTCGAAGGACATATACATGTACTTCTTTCTTACAACTTCCTGATAAATGAAGAGATTAGTATTTTTCTCTTTGTTTTATTTAGGTTGATTCATAAAGATTTATACGTATTCGCCTATCGATGAATATAGCCTTTTTCATAATAGTGTAGATTAACCAGGACATTTAGCAACTACAATTTGTTTGGAAGGAACGATATAATATACTCATCAATATAGATAGACTCATTGTGTCACTGAAATATAGGTTCATAAAGGATTTATAGTTTGAGCAGACCTTTGTGATTAGCCAGTACTATGATTAGCTTACAAAAATAAGAAAAAAAAAAAAAACTAAATGTCATATGATATTTCTATTTGTTGATAGTTTAATATATCAGATATTGTAAGCCCACAGAGATTCCCAGGTATGATATGACCAACAAGTAGGCAAATTATGAACAATGTCCCTGTACATTTTGAAGTCGATATCGCATTATATTCTCATGGATGCTGAATAAAGTTGGTAGCTTCTGTAGGTATGGTGGAGTTTACTTCTCAAAAAAAGACCTACCTATCAACTGACCATGTAGCTGACCTACCTATCAAAAAAGACTTATATTTAAAAACCCTCACTCCTAGCATTTATATGAAATCAATTATATGAAAAAATTATTTCTACGCAGTTTTAGGATATCAATAATTCCCAATATGAGCATAGTTATATCGCGTAAATAGTTCTAATATTAATTACTACTTACTTAAATTTACTTAAAAGTAATACTAAAATTGGCTTCCATTTCCCATTAGCAACATGATATAATATACTTATCAATACAAAGACACTCATTGTTCCTCATATTTAAGTTTAATGAATAAAGACATCTCCTTCCTTATTTAGGTTACTCATAAAAATTTATATATATATTCCACTATCAATTCATTTAATCCTTTTTATAATAGTGTAGATTAAGCACGACATTTATATGAAATAAATCATGTCAAGAACTGTTTCTACACAATCCTAGCTAAATGTAGTTTTTTTAAATAAATGATTTGCCCACTTCCATTTGATTAAATGTAATTCTTATACCAACTATGTATATTACCAAAATAATTATAACATTATTTATTAATTACTTAAATTTACTTAAATATTATAGTCAACTTGGCTTCGATTACACACATTAGTAATAACAATTGGTTGTTGAAACCAAACTTGAGTACAAGTTTCGGTAGAAACAGAGGAAACTACACAAAACTACAAAGCACACAGCCTATCTTAATAAGGAGCAATGCGCAATTGATCGTTAATGTAAGCGCTACTGTGTGATTTACCTCTTTATCATTAGAAGAATGTTTTCACAATCTTCTAAGTATTGCTTTCTTCTTCTTTCCGTGCTCGGGTTATACAAAGTAACAAATTATAAGCCCTCACATTAATGAATTTAAACCATACTGCTTTAGAACATCATTTTTTTTTATTTCCCCTTAATCTTCTCTTACATGCATGTTGAGTACGATGAACCAGTGCTGAAATATATTTTCGGAAATTTTGACTCACTATTTACATATACGCATGAACTTGGGCTACAATTTTATTTTACCCAACTTGATTGTCGATACTATATATATATATATATATATATATATATATATATATATATAGTGAGGGCTTCACACCTATTTATAGGTATTTAATGTTGGTTCAGACCTACTTAAGCTAAAACAGACAAAACTAGCTTAGGTTCCTGTACAAGCTTCAAGATTTCGGGCACTTGCAAAATTAAGTCTGACCATCCATAGAGTGACTGGTGGCATTCTTTAGTAGAAGTTAAGGGAATATTTACAACTTGTTTGCTCCTTGATGTGATTGTAAATGAAGGCAGGAAGGGTTGGGGTTCGGCATTCACCTTTTCGTAGGACTTACAAAAATATGTGTATTCTTTTGTTTGTAAAAAATGTTGGGTTATGGCGATATTTAATTGGTTAATCTCAGGAAAATCCTTGAAATGATTTTATGAGACTTTTGAAAAGATTATTTTCTTTCACTTCTTGTTTTTATTAATATTTTTAATAGAATAAGGAGTGTACAATTTCGTCTGTAAAGATCCATCTTGAGGTTCTTTTACGAAGCATAAATTACGCTTTAACTATGGTCTCTAAACTTTGATGATTTGCATTAGGGGGTTTGAGCTTTTTGAATGTTTCTGTCAGTACCACCGTCAGTATTGGTAATCCCTCCATATGGAATTTTAATGTGGCGTGCGTGGCCACTACACCTAAGCCGTCACTTATGTGATTTTGCAATAAAACATGAACACAATAGCCCGACATGCCAAATTTAACTTCAAAAAAGTTTGGTTCCTGAAATGAGATTTGGCGTGTGGGGTCCACAACACCGTACTTCCTGTGCCCACACAGTTGAGGTGCTTGAGAACAGTCAGTTACATGCTACTTTGTTCTTTGGTATCTCATTGTGGCGAGTGCTAATGTTAGGCCGAGATTCCAACATTTTAACGGTTTGAGCCCCCTAATGCAATCATTCAACATTTACTGACGAAAGCTTAACTTGTATGTATTTGGTTTTGTATGTATTTGGACTTCACAAAGTGACTTCCAATGTACTTAAACCTTACAAATTAAAATTTTCTAATGGTTGCTTCGTGCATTCACCTTCTAATCTTGGATTACAAAGTTTTCGGACAGTTTATATCAAACGAATGGGTTAATGTTTAGCTTTGCATGTATTAACACCTCGTGAATGTAATTTGTGTATTGGGTATGTACAAATGCATTGAACACAAGCAAATAACTTTCCTCCAACATGCAGCCTCAAGTAAAGTAAAGCTTTCTAAAAAAATCCTAAACCCTAAACCCTAAACCCTAAACCCTAAACCCTAAACCCTAAACCCTGGCTTTCAGTGTATTTAAATCTTACAAATTAGCAGTTTTGATGGTTGCCTGTTGCATTTACGTACTAATCTTGGGTTCTAAAACCATTTCTGTGCATGTATTTGGGCTTCACGAAGTGAAATGCTTTCCCCTAATGGTTACCTCCTGCCTTTATTTGCATACTCTTTGTGAGCTTTACGATTTTAATTAGCTTGAGTTCCCTATGTTGTAACTTTAAATCTAATTTGTCGCTTTCAATGATTGTAGGTTACTATATGAGGTTCCAATTTTGTTTTAAATATTTGGTTTCCCTCCTATTTAGGCTTCACAAAGTTTTAGTTCTGCTCTCTTAGTTTTAACTGTCGAAGTATTACATTTGGTATACTTCTCTCCTTGAAATTTGATCATCTTAATTTTGACAACATCACAATTTCTATTGGACTCTGGATTATGAATAACGGCTATTACTATATTTGAAATTAAAGAGTTGTTATATATAATAGGTAAACATTAATAGGTTTTCGGACCAAGGCCTGTCCTTATTTTGATTGTTTGATTCGAGGAGGACTTTGAATACTATGTTTTCTCACAAAATTGAGTTTCATTATTTTATCGGTAACATTTTCCTCATATATTATACGTACTGTAATTTCTTCCCTTCCAGATTACTATGCTTTTAGACGATATACTTCTAAATATTAGATGTTACATATTTTTAAGTTACAATTTGGATATTGGAATTCTCCAATTAATATATCAATCTTCAATCTCCAATGGGTCGCGAGTAGGTTGCATGCATGGTTCCTACTTTTTTCGAAATTATGAAAGACTTAAATTTTAAAACTTACGTGTACAGTTTAGAAATTAGGTATTTAGGCTTCTGCGTCTCGCAAGTAGGAGACTGCAGTTCGTCAATTATATGTCCCTATATTATTCACTGCAGACTTTTATATTTATCGCTATCGTATGCATATAATTATCGAAGAAACCTATGTTAGAAAAGAAATATTAGGTCCTGTTGTTGGTTTGGTCTCTCTGTGTATATTACTGAGGTATCCTACATTTGTCGATGGTCGTATACATATAGTTCTTTTGTGTAGAATTATATGTATACAACCCTCGATGAGTGTAGCGATCTTTAGTAGTAACATAAGTTAGACTGTCGAATTTAACAGTCTTCCGTACTAGGTAAAGGAACAAATATAGCCAATTATTAATTAATTTCTATATAATTTACTTTTCCAAATTTCATCATCTTACTATTGGCAACATTTACTTTCTACCCGGATTGTTTCATTATAAGATGGTCAATATTTAAGAAAGGAAATGACAAGAAATTAGTAGAACCTGTCTTTATGTGAATAGTTTTCTATGAACAATACGAAATTAAAATGAAACATACGGTCCTAATTTGGGATACCTGCGTTCCCTCATTTACATACTGGCTTACCAAATCTATACCTTACACAATTTTGTATACAAATGATAAAGTTCACGCCGCTGAAAAATTGAAAAGATAAAACTTTGTCCGTCCCTCAAAATATATTGCAAATTGGCCATTGTTATTCTTCCTCTTTATTCAAATATTAGATTTCAAATCGTCGAATCAAAATTAGCTATTTCCCTACTACTGACGTATGGTACAAGAAAGAACATCTGCGCTCACGCATACAACAACTTTTATTTCGAAATTTCAATTGATGCAATCGCAAATATTCCGGTTCTTCGTGTTTTCATTTTAATGATACTTCAACTTTACTACAGGAGAAGCGTAATCTGAATCAGCAACCTATCAAGCTAAGGTGATTGGAGGTTAGTGCACCTCACAAAATGGCTTTCAATGTATTTAAATCTTACAAATTAGCAGTTTTGATGGTTGCCTGTTGCATTTACGTACTAATCTTGCGCTCTAAAACTATTACTGTGCGTGTATTTGGGCTTCACGAAGTGAAATTCTTTCCCCTAATGGTTACCTCTTGCCTTTACTTGCATACTCTTTGTGAGCTTTACGATTTTAATTAGCTTGAGTTTCCTACGTTGTAACTTTAAATCTAATTTGTCGCTTCCAATGATTGTAGGTTAATATATGAGGTTCCAATTTTGTTTTAAATATTTGGTTTCGCTTGTATTTAGGCTTCACAAAGTTTTAGTTGTGGTCTCTTAGTTTTAACTGCAATGTATTACATTTGGTATACTTCTCTTCTTGAAATTTCATCATCTTCATTTTGACGAAATCACAATTTCTATTGGGGCTGTTCCATGATAAGATGGTGGATTTGTAAGAAATGGCAAGTCCAGAAATTACTAGGGCAGTAATTTCATGGGTTGATGTTGAATAAACATGTTCTCCTTCCGCTTTCTAATTTGTAGGAAATTATCAAGGGCTTTGATTTTATAGATTAAGATTTCAATGTGTAGAGTGTACAGTTAAGATATTAGTTACTTCAGTCCTCGGGCCTTGACATTTAGAAGCCAAAGTATTACTTTCGGTATACTTCTATTCTTGAAATTTCATCGTCTTTATTTTCACAGAATCACAATTTCTATTGGGATTGTTTCATGATAAGGTGATGGGTTTCTACGCAGAGGAAAGTCCAGAAATTAGTAGGGCAGTAATTTCATGGGTTGATGTTCATGCCGGTGAAAAATTGAAGAGATAAAACTTTGTCTGTCCCTCAAAATATATAGCACATTGATTATTGTTATTCTTTCTTTTTATTCAAATATTAGATTTCAAATCGTCTAATCAAAATTAGCTATTTCCCTACTACTGACGTATGGTACAAGAAAGAACATCTGCACTTACCCATACAACAACTTTTATTTGAAATGTCAATTGATGCAATCGCAAATATTCGGTTCTTCGTGTTTCCTACGTTGTAACTTTAAATCTAATTTGTCGCTTCCAATGATTGTAGGTTAATATATGAGGTTCCAATTTTGTTTTAAATATTTGGTTTCGCTTGTATTTAGGCTTCACAAAGTTTTAGTTGTGGTCTCTTAGTTTTAACTGCCAATGTATTACATTTGGTATACTTCTCTTCTTGAAATTTCATCATCTTCATTTTGACGAAATCACAATTTCTATTGGGGCTGTTCCATGATAAGAAGGTGGATTTGTAAGAAATGGCAAGTCCAGAAATTACTAGGGCAGTAATTTCATGGGTTGATGTTGAATAAACATGTTCTCCTTCCGCTTTCTAATTTGTAGGAAATTATCAAGGGCTTTGATTTTATAGATTAAGATTTCAATGTGTAGAGTGTACAGTTAAGATATTAGTTACTTCAGTCCTCCGGCCTTGACATTTAGAAGCCAAAGTATTACTTTCGGTATACTTCTCTTCTTGAAATTTCATCGTCTTTATTTTCACAGAATCACAATTTCTATTGGGATTGTTTCATGATAAGGTGATGGGTTTCTACGCAGAGGAAAGTCCATAAATTAGTAGGGCAGTAATTTCATGGGTTGATGTTCATGCCGGTGAAAAATTGAAGAGATAAAACTTTGTCTGTCCCTCAAAATATATAGCACATTGATTATTGTTATTCTTTCTTTTTATTCAAATATTAGATTTCAAATCGTCTAATCAAAATTAGCTATTTCCCTACTACTGACGTATGGTACAAGAAAGAACATCTGCACTTACCCATACAACAACTTTTATTTTGAAATGTCAATTGATGCAATCGCAAATATTCCGGTTCTTCGTGTTCCCATTTTAATGATACTTCAATTGATGCAATCGCAAATATTCCGGTTCTTCGTGTTTCCTACGTTGTAACTTTAAATCTAATTTGTCGCTTCCAATGATTGTAGGTTAATATATGAGGTTCCAATTTTGTTTTAAATATTTGGTTTCGCTTGTATTTAGGCTTCACAAAGTTTTAGTTGTGGTCTCTTAGTTTTAACTGCCAATGTATTACATTTGGTATACTTCTCTTCTTGAAATTTCATCATCTTCATTTTGACGAAATCACAATTTCTATTGGGGCTGTTCCATGATAAGAAGGTGGATTTGTAAGAAATGGCAAGTCCAGAAATTACTAGGGCAGTAATTTCATGGGTTGATGTTGAATAAACATGTTCTCCTTCCGCTTTCTAATTTGTAGGAAATTATCAAGGGCTTTGATTTTATAGATTAAGATTTCAATGTGTAGAGTGTACAGTTAAGATATTAGTTACTTCAGTCCTCCGGCCTTGACATTTAGAAGCCAAAGTATTACTTTCGGTATACTTCTCTTCTTGAAATTTCATCGTCTTTATTTTCACAGAATCACAATTTCTATTGGGATTGTTTCATGATAAGGTGATGGGTTTCTACGCAGAGGAAAGTCCATAAATTAGTAGGGCAGTAATTTCATGGGTTGATGTTCATGCCGGTGAAAAATTGAAGAGATAAAACTTTGTCTGTCCCTCAAAATATATAGCACATTGATTATTGTTATTCTTTCTTTTTATTCAAATATTAGATTTCAAATCGTCTAATCAAAATTAGCTATTTCCCTACTACTGACGTATGGTACAAGAAAGAACATCTGCACTCACCCATACAACAACTTTTATTTTGAAATTTCAATTGATGCAATCGCAAATATTCCGGTTCTTCGTGTTCCCATTTTAATGATACTTCAACTTTACTACAGGAGAAGCGTAATCTGAGTCAGCAAACTATCAGGCTAAGGTGATTGGAGGTTAGTGCAGCATACGCTACTTGATACGCACGTGCGACGGTGCGCATACGGTACACTCTTCTCAACTGCTTATTTCTGCCTCATGCCGTTTCTTGAAAACTTACATTCTCCCGTACAGATATGTGCAATTTGTTTGCGATGAGTCCTATTGTTAGTACTATACATTCCACGTTTTTACGCAACCCTTTTCTACATTTATTTTGTGCTTATTTATGTGATTCGTTATATTTTGTATGTTATTGCTGTCTGTCTTTAATTAGAATCCTACATATGTTGATACCCTTGTCACGCCCCGAGTTCAAAAATCCGCGTCTAAATTTTTTTTTTTTTTTAAAATCAGAGTTTAAAACCAGTCAGGGCGGAACAGACCGCCACATATATAGGAGAGTCCCAATCCCACTGGGGATTGAGCCTTTTCTATATATGCACGGCTATCTTGGCAATTACTCAGAGTACTAACTACGTACATCTATTACAACACAGATATTAAATTGCACAATTTCAACATTTCTCAATTACATTATATTTTCTTTTCTTTCATCAAGTAACTAAATGCTTGGCTATCTGTTGTCCATGGGTCAAGCTCTATCTCGTGATCTCACCAACTCGTCCCGACATCTCAACACCCGCTCGACCTGAAAAACAGTCACCCGAGGGTGTGAGACACACCGGAGTGTATCCCAGTGGGCACGACGAGCCGAGGATCAGCTAATCGTACCTACTGGGTACTAAAATCTGCGGATAGTAAAAGATCTATAGGAAGGCAGGAAAAGCAGATATGAATACTGTAAATCAGGGTATACAATGATAATCAATCATAAGGACTGCAGATGAGAATGCTGTAAATCAGGGTATACAACGATAATCAATCATAAGGACTGCAGATATGAATACTGTAAATCAGGGTATACAATGATAATCAATCATAAGGACTGCAGATATGAATACTGTAAATCAGGGTATACAATGATAATCAATCATAAGGACTGCAGATGAGAATGCTGTAAATCAGGAAATGCTAGTAATCATCAGTCATAATAGCGGAAAATCATACGGGTAGGAAATAAAAGATGTCTACAAGAATCATGCTGGAAATAACTGAACAATCATACTAGTATGAATAATGCATCAACTGAGGAAATCAAATATCCAATCATACGCCACTATTGGTCCCAGGGACCTCAGGCAAAAGCCACCGATCCGCACCCGATCCGCTGACATACCCCTGTCGAAGGGCTCACGGGTCTATCACCAGACCACTTTACCGGTAAAGAACAATCTCCACGGGGAGCTACCCCGGCCATGTTCGTGAAGTACAGCAGTGCATGGCAAGTCATAATGATCAATCTGGCGGTCAAGTGACCGAGTAGTCGGCATACGCCGAAATCCCAACAGGGAATCATCTGTCTGTATCTATCCATCGGAGTCAATCAATCATGCATATCAAACAGTATCTATCAATCAGGATCAATCAAGATGCATATCGGATAGTGTCTATCAATCAGGATCAATCAAGATGCATATCGGATAGTGTCTATCAATCAGGATCAATCAAGATGCATATCGAGTAGTGTCTATCAATCAGGGTCAATCAATCATGCATATCGATGTATGTCAAGAAATATCTCAGTGACGATAATCAATAGGTGTCATCTAATCATGCAAATCTGTATATCAATCAATCAGGATCAGTCAAGAATAATCCGGGATCATATAGGTAATAGTCGGCTGATCGTGAATAAACAATCACAGGTCTAGTCAGTAAATGTCAATCGAAGGGTCATGCTATGTCAAACAAGATCAATATAAGTCAGGCTAAATCATATAGGTAAAATCAGCAGGGCAAGTCAAGAACAGGTGTCCGACTGGACTAAAGCAACCAGAGGGCCAAAAAGCTGAGGCCCGGTTCGAAGATAACCCACCTGTCAAAGCGCAGGCGAACAGACCGTATCTGACTAACTCGAAGATCAGAGCTACTGGAACACCTGAATCAATTTATATTATTCAGAAATCAGTTTACTAACCAGTATACGTTGTGATTTTTGCAACTAGACCCCTAGGGTTTTCAAATTCTCACTTTTAGTGCCAATTTGGGCACTGTTTTCGCCCGTTCTTTCAACTGGAAATTTATTTTGACGAACCGTCACTTCCAGCAGGTGACATTTATCATGTTGAACACCGTGCTCACCAATTTGTGGCAGCACGGAACCCGAGGCAAACTTCGGGCCATAAAATTCACTCTAACATAGCCTAAAATGCATTTTTGTTTCTCCGGCTCTTCAAACACCAAATCTAACGTGAGCGCCGCGTTCAGTGACCCCAAAATAGCTAGGAATGCACTGTCACGGCTTTGCGAACAGCCCAGAGCATTGTTTTATTTAAACATTTTAGTTTTAGGTTGATTTAACTATAACTTTTAATCTGTTCTTCTTCTGATTAAACTTTGTATATAAAAAGGTCTTTATATGTTGCAAGGATCACAGGGCTCACCCTGGTTGCAGCCCAGATCTGCTGGATCAAGAAGATCCAGCATCTTGCACACATACCAGTTTACAATGCTCCAAGTATTATTCCACACAGAATTCTTTTGATCTGAAGTGAGCATCAAGCTCAGGGGACCATTTGAAGCATCTTTTATTTTTACAGTGAGGCCTAATTCCAACATTTTCTTCATTGAGGCATTAATACAAACATCTAACATGCACACTATACCATATGTAACATAACCAAAATTTGAGCTTGGTTCTCTGCAACAAAGGAATCTGGAGCAGAATTTCTTGGATCAAAATGATCTACTAAGTTCCAGGAATCTTTCCCTTCAACTTGGAGCAAGTTGCAACCCCTCGGTTGGCCGGGCTCAAGGAAGAAGATGATGCCCATATTCTTGAAATTCGTGACCAACCAAACAAAGGTTCTGGAGCTCAACAACTTGACCAACAAGCTTCTATACATCACAACCAACCTACCTGAACCCGTGCCCGGCGACGAGGTGCGGCGGCGACGGCGGGGAGCCAAGCTCGGATTTGAGCTCAACACCTCTAATGGTGGAATTTTCCAGAGGCTATAAGAAGTCTTCCAACTTATATGAAAGCTTCCTCTGGTCCATACAAAACTTCCCGACCAACCCTCCCCGGCCGGAGTTGGCCGGAACGCCGGCGGCCGCGTTAAAGCTCGAATTCGGGTCATCCATGGCCGCACCAATTTGGTGCTGCATGGGTGCCATGTAATTACATGGGGGCACTCCTCTAGGTCCCAGCAAGTGTTCTGGGTAGGTGGCCGGCGCTGGGGAAGATCGCCGGAGCCGAAGCGCCAAGCTCGGCCAACTTGCCAAATATCCGAAAACTAGGGTCATGAGTTTTCTCCAAAAATACTCCATCATAAATGCCCAAATTTTGCAGACTTATTCTACATGCCCTACAGTTCATTCCCATCATTTTATTTTTCTTTTTGATCCCCTTGTTCCAGAGAACGGCCGCGGTGGAGCAAACTTAGTATTCCGGCCATTACTTGCTCCCGCCGGCCATGCAACATGCATGGGGGCTCAGGCTTGTGCATGGAGCATCCTGAGAGCCTATTTAGGCTACTGCTATGGGTCCCGGGTCCAAACAACCTTTGGTTTGAGAGAGCTTACCTTGGCCGGAGTCGATGAAGAGAGGATGAAGCCGGTTTCACTCCTCCTCCTTTGCGCGGCCACGGCCACCACCAAGGTGCTCTTTCAATCACGAGGGAACACCCCAAGTACTCAGAAACTCCTTTGATCGAAGTTGGTTCCAACTTCCACTCTCCCTCTTTCTCGGGTTTCTCTCTCTAGGAATGGTGTCCCACAGTCTCTATGCACTAGGGCTTGGTCTGGATAGAGCAGAGGGACTAAATGATGCCTAGAGTTCCTTCCAACTCTTCGTGCTCACCACCAAGGAGTTCAAGAGCCACTTCCACATAAATGCAAAGATTCTTTTGCAATAAATCCTCAAACCGGGTTCATACTTAGCCCTAGGCCTCGGGCTCATTACAGCAGGTGTATTTTGCACCCAACACCTCATGGTTAAAGCCTCTAACTTTTAAACACATAAAATATTATCTTTTCTTGCAACTTAGTCCAATTTAGGTGTTTTTCACGCATTTCTAGACAATCCGATCGTCATTTTGTGCAAAACGGACTTCGCCACGACGTCCGGCTCGTCGAGACCTTCAAAATAGGCTATTCATTTGCCTGATTTGGTGCACAAATGAATCCTCGGGCCATTTAGTTCTATGTGTCGCAATCCGACGCACGCACTTCGATGCACCCGGGTCGTCAAACGCAAAATCCGTCAGTGCCATCGCGCTCAGAACGTCGAAATTAGCTAAGTTTCATTACCCATACCCCTATGTCAGGGTTTCAGACAGTGAATCGGCTGCCTTTCAGTCGAGAGGGGTCGAAAATC
Organism: Tillandsia fasciculata; assembly: GCA_029168755.2. NCBI lineage: Eukaryota > Viridiplantae > Streptophyta > Magnoliopsida > Poales > Bromeliaceae > Tillandsia > Tillandsia fasciculata. The sequence goes on from CM054943.1 coordinate 21,151,490, forward strand.
GAGAGTTACTATTCACAACTTAAGTTGTGGGACCCGTCTTTTCATTGCTGATTTCTGGGAGATCCGATCGTCGGATTCGAACATGTTTAATATGGTTTTCGCTCAGTTCGATGAGACGGTCGCGTTCGTGGTTTCGGATCTTCGAGATCAGGCTCGGATTGAAAGGCGATATTTCTGGCCCAATTTCTGTGCAAATTACACTGCAGAAAAGGGCACCTTAGCTATTCGTGCATTTCTTGATCCCAATTCAACTGGACTTCAATCATTTTCATTTATTTATTTATTTTCAAAAATTCAAGTTCTTACAACCCTCGACATAACTTTTTTACGTAGTTGCTTATTACAAGACTTGGATTACATTATAAATTTATTAAAATTTTCCCCGCTCAATTTCCCATCAATGTGATATATATTAGCAGATTTTTGGAGCGAATTTTGCAAAACAGTTTCTCCGCCAATTGTTTGTTCACTTGTGCATGTCCCGCACTGAGTTCCTGCTATAATTATATGGTCATTTTCGAAAAATAAGTTCCTTTCCCAAATTCACTACCTATCAATTTGTGCATCTTTAACAATAACTCCCCGCCAATTATGTGCTTATTTCAAGAAATGTAGCTCCTTTGGCGGCTACATTTTGTATAATTAGCTGTCAGAGAATTCGGACTATATTAGAAAAACATCGAAGATATGCGTACTTATTTCCCACAAAAATTTGTTCCTACTATAATTGGTGTGCACAGATTACCCAGTCCTCATCTTACGCCTTAAATTTTCCCGTCCGTCAATAATATTTTCTCCATCTAGATGTGTGAATGTGCACAACATTAGAGCCTTTCTTCCTGCACCCTTTCCATTTGCTTACATGTGTGGTGCTGTCTAGAATGGTTCATAGTTTGGAGCATATGCATTTTACGACTTACAACTTACTTTGTATGTGCGCCGCTTAATTTCTTTCCAAAAATTGTTTTCCACATATAGTTATAAATTACTAATTGCACACATTTCTCGCGCACTTTTAATTTTTACGCTGCTGATTTCACGTGTAAATTAGGGTCATGTTTGTGTATCTTTATTTCTTCAGTTTCTTCTCTCATTGTTTTCGCGATCTCAATATATTCTTCCATATTTGATTATTTCGTTGGTTCCCCAGTTTTCCCGGCCTCTTCTACACACAATCCCTCCGATGGCTACTATTCAACTTTCTTACCTTAAATTACTTGAAGAAATAAGTAATGAGCTAGGACTTCAAACTCTATATGGTGTGAGGTTGGTCGGCGGGGGGTTGTTTCTTGCATGCATAGAATTAACGTTTGTTCATATTGAATCGGGCGTCGAAACCCAGCGCTGCTGGGGTGGCCCGTGTGCTAATATGCATGAGGCAACGGAAGAGGCTGGTTATTTTGCTGTTCACCAAATAAAGACTAAATTTGGATTGGAAATTAAGGATGTTAATTACGAAGACTATATACTGTATAAGAATATGTACCACGAGGTTATTACTCAGTATGCTAATCTCTTGGGTGACTTCAACAAGCTAAAAAGTGCATATAATGCATTAGAGAATTCTTCTGCCTCTGCTATTGCTCAGAATGCAAAATTCGTAGTTGAACATGCAGAAATGCGATCTAGAATTGATGAATACCGTGGCACTATCAACTTTCTTCGTCGGGGTTGTTCTGTTTCCTCAGCAGATCCATCTGAAGATAGTTCTGGTTTTTAGCTTGATATTTACTGTTCCTTCTCTTCGTTTTCTCTTCACTTACTTCCTACTTTTGATAAAAATTTGTAATCCACCTATTCTTTTCCTTTCTCTTTCCTTTTGAGTTGCTTCGTGTTCTTCGGGAAATTTGTTACTCACCTATCATTTCCCTTCTTGTCTTAAGTTAGTTCTCCACTTTGTGGCGATTTGTAATCTACTTCATCAATTTACGTAAACTTTAAGTTTACCTATTTCATACGTGCCTACTTGAACAATTACTTGAAAAAACATTTGTGCATATAGTCCCAGATAACAAAATATATACGCTCTGCGTGATTCTAATCATGGAAATGAAAAAAATTGGTCCCTGTAAATTACTCATATGTTTAAGCGTTATTAGTTCTTTTCTCCCCCTCTCCTCTCTTATTTGTTTGCCGAATGCAAATGTAATTTCCCATACACCCTTCCTATCTTTATTTCTCCCAAACTCCTTTCCAATCAATAATGCCTTCGGTGATTAGTGGTAGATACTTTTATGCTACATAATATATATAATTAGATTAGATGGGCTTTAATATTTCTTCGCGTCCCCGTCATTTACGAACACTTTTACTTACCCATCGGTTTTCCTTTTTTACCCATCGGTTATTATTCCCTTCTTCCTACTGTTAATACGTATTTTAACACTTATTTCCTCATACTTTTACAGGATTATATTCCACATACTATGTTTGTTTGCTGCATATTGTCGTCCAAATAAAATGGATACTCCCGTATTTACTCGTGAGCATAGGAAGCAGCGGAGGAACCGTCTTAGCGAACGCAGGAATAAACAGACGGCACATTCTCCGAGCTATATTTACCAACTAGATCAAAACAGAATAATAAATAATCCTGAGGCACCGCCAGATATTCAAACAATTTGTCGAGCAAACAGAAAACGGCGTAAGATTATTCTTAATCAGCGGAGGAATAAATTTACAATTCTCTCTCCAGAATACATACATAATTCGATCGGAAACAAAAATACAACAAATTATGATATAGAATCGACCTCTTTACAACCTACCTGTAGTACTTTGAATCAATCATATGTTGGATTGCCGCATTATAAGTGCCAATTCTGCGGAGCTTTACTGTGGTACAGTGAAAGGATTTACAAATCTCAAATGGAGCATACACCAAGATTTTCGTTGTGTTGTCAGGAAGGTCGAGTTAGCTTACCTTTGCTACATGATGCACCAGCTGTTCTAGCTACTTTGTTGGATTCCCAAGGTGGACAAGAAGCTAAGAAATTTCGTGAGAATATTAGAGCATACAATTCTATGTTCGCGTTTACGTCGATAGGTGCAAAAATAGATTTAGAGATTAATAAAAGACCAGGGCCATATGTTTTCCGAATTAATGGTCAGAATTATCATATAATGGGTTCTCTTCTACCGATAGATGGTGAGCGGCCTAAATTTGCTCAACTTTATATTTACGATACTGAAAATGAAGTTGATAATAGATTAGAGGCGCTTGGGGTAAATACAAATGATGACGCTATTAGCAGAAATATTGTGGTAAAATTGTTGCATATGTTTGATACAGAAAATGAAGTGGTTAAGGCATTTAGGATGGCGAGAGATCGTTTTGCACAAAATAACTTCTTACCGATGAAGTTACGTTTGATTGGTACCCGTACAGAAAAGTCGGACCAATATAACGCTCCAACCAGTTCTGAGATTGCTGGTTTAATAGTTGGTGATTTGGGTTGTTCGGACCGGCATCGCGATATTATCGTCGAGCACAAAACACAAGGGTTAAAACGCATTAGTGATTTACACCCTTCTTTTATGGCAATGCAATATCCCATTCTATTTCCATACGGTGAGGATGGTTTTAGGCTTGGCATACAATGTAGAGAGACATGTCGAAAGAGAACGAACTCTAGACAATATATTACAATGCGCGAATTTTACGCTTACAGAATTCAAAACAGATTAGGTGAAGGAAGCACGTTGATACGAGGCGGTAAACTTTTCCAACAATATATTGTCGACGCTTTCTCATGTGTTGAAGAAGAAAGACTCCAATATATTAGAAACAACCAATCTAATTTAAGATCCGAATTATATAAAGGTATAAAAGATGCTGTGGTTGAAGGAGATGTGAATGGAGATGCTATTGGTAAAAGAATTATATTACCGTCAAGTTTCACAGCTGGTCCTCGCTACATGATTCAAAATTATCAAGATGCTATTGCTATATGCAGACACTGTGGGCCTCCTGATTTATTTGTTACATTTACCTGCAATGCACAGTGGTCTGAAATTCGAAATGGTCTGGAATTTATTCCTGGGCAAAAACCTGAGGATAGGCCCGATATTGTAAGCAGATTATTTAAGATAAAATTAGAAAGTTTGATGACTGATATCAAAAAAGGTGCCTTCTTCGGGCGATCGGTTGCAGGTATACAGCCGCTAAACATAGTCTATATTTTCCAGTTAATAGTTCGTCAGCTAATAATTCATCCTCAAACGTACCATATACTTATCAAATAATTATTTACTCTATGTTCTCTTTTGTATGTCTTTATTCCTTTGTGGGTGACCTGCAATCTACGTCCAGAATTATATACAGTCGAATTCCAAAAAGAGGCCTCCCTCATGTCCATATTTTAATATGGTTACATGCGGAACATAAATATTTAACAACTGCGGAAATAAATTCTATCATTTCCGCAGAAATACCTGATAAGATTTCTGATCCAGATGGGTATGCAGCTGTTGAAAAATTTATGATTCACGGCCCATGCGGAACAAGTAAACCACGAGCACCGTGTATGATCAAAGGCCGATGTTCGAAACATTTTCCAAAAGAATATAAGAGTGAAACAGTAATAACTCCTGATGGCTTTCCCATTTATAGGAGAAGAGATAATGGGAGATATGTGTTAAAAGCTGGTATTCAACTTGATAATAGATTTGTCGTGCCACATAATCTATGATTAATTGTTAAATATGGAGCTCATATTAATGTTGAATGGTGTATAAA